>JABCKS010025189.1:0-22643 GCA_018851325.1 Termitomyces sp. DKA19 | reverse complement strand
CCCCGGACTTTACCCCCACGACTCCCGACTAACCGCCTCCGGTCCCGAGCTCCGGCCCCGGGAACTCCACCAACTACCCCACCCCTTGCCTCAATCCCGGGACACGCACCGACCGGCCCGCCACAACGCCGCCGCCACCACGCCCACAGCCATCACGGCCAGCAATCCCCGTGACCCGCCATCACCACCGCCATCCCAGCCATCCCCGGCACTTCTCCCAGACCATTTCTCCCAGTGTCCCCTGACCATCACCAATCCCCCTGTCAGGACCCCACCAATTTTGCCCTGCCCACCCCTGCCACCCCCGAAAACCACCAAACTACCCCTGCCCAACCCTCAAGTACCTCTGCCCCCTACCCAGATCCTGCCATGATCTACACATCACCAGATCATCAGCCTATGCATTCCCAAGCCCTGACCCTGACAATTCCCTTGAATGTGCACTATGCATCACCAGATCACTGGCCTACATGTTCCCAAGTTCCAACACTCCTCAGGGCTTGTCCCCACCTCAAGATGATCCCATGCCTATGGATCCCACTGCAGGGCCCACTTTGGACTATACCCAGGCCCTGCTGCAATAGAAGCTGAGTCCTGAGTGGGTGGCACCCACCCAGGGACCCCTTATCTTGCTTGACTCTTCTTGGAAACTCTGAGTATATAGCTCCAAGCTCTCTATAGTCAGTTACTAGTCTTGATATTGCCTACTTTTGTCTATTTCTTGTCTCTCTACTCTCTCTGTCTCTTTTCTTACTTAATTTACTCTTTTCCTCCTCTCTTTTCTTTACTTTCTGGCATAGTTGTCTCAGTCCACAAAACATTCCCACAGACTGCAACAACTGCTGCCTACTTCACATCAGCTCTGGGACATTGCCTAGCACCTGTATCACCCTTAAAACACTTGTACATTTCTCTTCTTGTCATTAACTAACTGACTAGCAGGTTCTCACTCTTAGAGGTGAGCTCCCAAGTTCTTTGGACCTGAAATAATATCAAGACTCCTCCTACTTATTGAATACTTGATGGCTCATTATACCACACCTCTTCACTGGCCCTCTGCCACTTATGCTATGTATTCCTATGGCAGCCCAATTGCACTGACCTACTATGTGCAGCCTCTGGTCACTTTCCAAAACAACTTAACTCTCTATCCATATCTATCTTCCTTTCAACCCTCACATCAATACTGGCCAATGGCCATACATGGATTTGAGTCAGGACCTTTAGTAAGTCAGGGCCTGGCTCCTGACTGGTATTTCCTAGCACCTACTCCTGTATAGGACTCTTATGTGGAACCATACCTAGGAGACCTGCCAGAAGCTCTTAATACAGGGTTCAATGCTCCAGTACTTGCTAGCACTGGTCTATTTGCTGCTAAAGCAGGGTACACACTAGAGACTAAGGGCTATCTGCCTCTGGCCTTGATTGTATACCCTGCACCTCTCTAAAAAGGGCCTATAGCAGCTCTGGCTGTCCTTATGCCTCCTGCACCTACCAGGCTTAGAAATATGTCTTGGACAGAAGGGGACTCCCTGCTTCAGCAGAAGGAATGGATGGCAGACTACTCTTAGCAATGTAGCATGATCCTGCAGAAACTTTGACTCTTACAAGTAGACTTCTCCTGATGGACCCAGAATCTCTTTGAAAAACTGGAGCAGTTCATCTCAGAGGCTACTGCCAAGGTCTGGACAGATTACCTAGTAATATTCTTTGAGCTGTATGAGCAAGGAAATTTATTAGCACAAGTGCTTGACCTTCTCCAGAGTGACACCTCCTTGTGAAATGAGCTGTACAACCTGGTCAGAGAAATATCTGTGTCACTATTGCTAAAAAGATTCAAGGACTCCTCCAACCCTATGTTCTCCTTTTACCTGCAATAAAACATGGACCTAGCATCCCACTAACCCACCAATACTCAAGATACTGGAAATCAACACTAGTATGACCTGGACATAGCCTCTGCCCTCCTCCAAAACCTCAACCCCTTCAGCAGACTGTTTGATTAATCTATGGCTAAGGCAGTGGGACTTTTAGCTTGCCCCCACTCCAACTCAACCTCAGATGTAGAAACATTCTGTATGTGGAACTGGAGTAGCTAAGGAGCTGCCATAGAAGCTCAATGGGCCATATCAGCTATAGAAAACAGCAGGGACATTCAGTCTGAACATATTTTCAGCTATATCAATGAGGAGCCCTATAAGGGGCCCACAATAGATGCTCTGCCACCTTAAAATTCCTAAGCTCAGAACTCACCCTCATACTTCAACCTCCAAAACTTTAACTTTTGTAATCCTCTTTCTGGACATCCCTACCACTTTCCTTCTGCTGCCCCACCAGCACTGGCATTAACACTCTTGGCAGTGTCTGGCCCTCTTCTAGGCTTCTTTGGACTCCCTGGCAGACCCTTTGGACTATTAGAAGACTTCTTTGGACCTCCTTTGGACCCTCTGGAGGACCTCCCAGGTAGATTCTGGAGGGACTGCCCCCTGGACCAAGACAAGGGGCACCCCCTGGCAGAAGACCTCTGAGAGGAGGCTCTTCAGGAGGATGGAGCCTTGCTGTAGGCATGTTCCCACCAAAAGAAGCTGGAAACCACTATTACTACTACTACAATGCTGCCTCTCCCTTCAGAAACCCCAAAGAATAAGTGGAGGCTAACAAAGTCCACAAAGCTCTAGCTTATAAAGGACAACTGGATATCCAGAAACTGGAACCCTTTTACAATTGTAACTCTTAGAAATAGCACACTTTCCTGATGCAATGTTTCAACACCTTTCAGGGAAAACCCATCACTTTTGCTACTAACAGGGCCCATATCACATTTGCCTCCTACCTACAAGAGATCACCCTGGACCACTACATAGCTCTTCTCTAGTACAATCTCTGCCACCCACTAATCTCTGATTAGAAAGCCTTTATATAGGAGTCCTTATCAAAGTTTGGGGTTTATAACACTATTATTGAGGCTAAAAGAAAGCTTATGTCACTCTGGATGTCTCTAAAGGAGTGCTTTATGACATTCATAGTTTAATTCAAAAATGAGGCCTATAAAACTGGCTAGAATTACTATGTGTTACATTTCCAACTCAATAAGGCCCTTTCTAAATGAATCCATAAGATTCTCCACCTCATACCAAAATAATCCACCTACAAGGACCTCAAGAGCCTTGTCACCCATATTGACTAGTGCTACTAGGAAGACTCTGCCAGTTCTAGGATTAACTGCTGGAACTACTCCTCTTGTCCCTTAGAAAGATTCTGGAAAACCTACAGTAGGCCTCCCCAACCCCCTAACCCTACTACAACCAACCCTCCTATCTGGAACTTTGATCAGCTAGGCCCCAGAAATGCTGTATGACCTCTCACATAACTTTAGGTGGTTGCCAACCCCAACAGTCAGGACAATGCTCCAGCACAGGATAACAGTGACCCTGAGTCTACAAACAAAGGCCTAGAGAATGAGCTATTGCAAGCTAACTAGTTATGCTGGCCAAACTGGCCTTAGGTAGCTGTTCCAAAGAAGACAAAAGAGTAGTGACATAGAGCAGGGATATGTCTGCTCTGTGACAAGCCTAGGGACTTTGTCTAGGAATGCCCCAAGTAAAGTGCCCTCAGACAAGCTGTCTGGACCATAAATGGGGACAAATTCAAATTCTAGTAAGTGGAGAATGAGTTGGTGATTTAGTTGACCCAGAAGACACTGAATTATAGAATTGACCCTAACATCTTCTCTGCCATAGTTTTACATATATGCACTTTGGTAACTGCTCCAAACACTCTCATAGCTTATCTCTCCTCCTGATCCTCTCAATCTTTTCTGCTCTAAACCTCCCTCATCCTCTTTCTCTACTCCAACACTGTCAACACTCTGGTCAACAGTGGCACCATAAACAACTTTGTTGATGATAAATGGATCTACCTCTCCTCCCTCTCTCAAATTCAATTGCCCAGCCCCATCCAGCTCCAGTTGTTCAACAGCAGACTGTCCTCTAATGGGGAAATCACCTATTATACATATGTTTCCCTGCACTTTAAGAACAGTATACAGCATAAGCTCCAGATACTTATCACCTGGCTACACAAATCTGCTCCTATAGTCCTGGGCCTTCCCTAGTTATGGTTGACCAACCTTCTCTAACTTGGACCTAACAAGTGTCAGGAGCCTTAGCAAATTGCATTCAACCTTAGTATGCTCCTTCATCATTGATGTCACTCTCTAATTTACAAATACTATCCACACTGCATTCCTGGATAGTAGAGCCATGGAAACCTTTATAAGTAGGGAGCTGAGTTTTCCAAGTAAGGCATTAGATGTTTTGGTCAAGCTGCAACTCTTCAATGGCAACCTGACACCTTCTAGAATGATCTTCTATTACTATGTCAATAGCATCTACCTTGCTAATGGCCTAGAATTCCCTGTCAACCCTTTAAATCACCTAGCTACATCCCACTACCTCAATTATCCTTGGATTACCCTGGTTATACAAGGCTAACCCCAACATTGACTAGAACTCAATGAGCATGATGTTTGACAGCAAGGATGCTTAGCTAGCTGCTGGAATATTGCTGTTAGGTCTGGAGTACCTGGGAGCTCACCTCTGAGAGTGAGAACCTGCTAGTTGGTTAGTCAATGACTGAAATGGGAACATATGGATGTTCTGGGCTTGATCCAGGCACTAAGCAATGTCCCAGAGTTATTAAGGCAAGGGTAGAGGTGGTTGAAGTCCATAGGGATGTTCTGTGGACTGAGACAACTACATCAGAGGGTTAAAAGAGAAGAGAAGATAGATAGATTAAGCAAGAGTAGAAGCAGAGAGAGTAGAGAGACAAGAAGTAGATGAAAGTATGTAATATCAAGACTACCAACTGACTATAAGTTTCCAGAGCTATATACTCAAGGTCTCTGGGGAGAGTCAGGAATGGAAGGGGGTCTTTGGGTAAGCAGCACCCACCTTGGGGCTCAGCCCCTATCATAGTGGGGCCTGGATATGGCCTGAAGTGGGGCCTAAGGGTGAAATCATAGGACAGGGTGTTTTAAGGCCAAGGTGGCCCCCAGGGATATATTAGGACTCAGGAGGATGTCTTGCCAGTAATCCAGTGATATGTAAGGTGTGTTCCAAGGGAGTTGTCAGGGTTAGGACTTGGGAATGCACAGGCTAGTAATCCAATGCTATACAGGTTGCAGATGGGGTCTAGGTAGAGGGTGAGGACAATTGAGAGTTGGGCTGGGGGTTTTTGGGTAGATGTTGGAGATGGCAGGATTGTTGGAGGGCAACTGGCAGGGTCCTGACATTACCCTCCCTTTAGATGTCAAGACTCTTGAGATGTGGCAGGTGTTGTTAGTCTCTGGGGTACCTATAGGGGTCCAATTGATCTTCTAGGAGTCTTTTTAACAGTTTGCCATTTGATTTCTCCTGAGGTACCACAATGTCTTCTGACTATGAGCATAGGACCCCAAATCCCCCAAGTACCAATAACATGGTGGCCTGGGTGGTGTATAAAGTGCACTAACTGGAGCAGGACCAGAAGTAAGAGAGGGAGGCAATGGATCACCTGTTTTGTTGTGCATACTTGTTCCACCTAGTCTGAGGGGCCTGGCTAATAATCTGGCAGAGCAATAGGAGCTGTGAGCAGCTGCCTTGGGGTCCTGGGTGATCCCCAAGCTACAATGCACCCCAGTTGAACTCCAGGGAGGAGCCCCAACCCCAGTGACTTCCACACTATAGCCCCCTTGTCAGAGGGAGGGCTACCCATTGCAGGAGTAGTATGTAGTGAACCAGCCAGTAAAATTGGCCCTGGGTCACCATTGCAGAGCTAACTTCCCTACAGTGCAATGCCTGTAAAGTCCACAAGGATCCTTGCATCCTGCCCATACTGGGGTACTCTCAATGAGCCCAAGACATCTATGATAAGTGCTAGGATTGACATATTTGATGCTTGTTCTAGGCTTGCTGGCAGGTAGGGTGGCAGGGAGGAAAGGTGGCCCTAGTTTGAGCACTCCAGGGCATCTGACAGCCCTGTGTTGAGGTAGTAATTAAGACATAGGTCCTGTGGGAGTGTTGTCCAGCAGTCAGGTCTTTGGTGGATGTGGAGATAGAGCAAGTGGGGGCATCACCAGGGGTTCAGGGCTATGGGGAGGGGGTGCCTGGTCCCTTGATGGTGTGGTTGATGGGCCTAGGGGTCCCTTTATTTCTGCCCTTATTGGAGTCCCCTTGCTTGGAGGCTGGATTCAAGCATAGCTGTACATCTTTGGGGGAGGCTCCAAGTCCCAAGCATTCTTATACTGGGCCCTTATTATTATTCTCCTGGATCCCCACATTCTTCATCCAAATGTCTTTTAACTCCTCCAACTTCTAAACACTATTGTTGAATGAGGTTGCTGGCCTTCAAGAAGAGGTGGCCTGCTTATAAAAGGTCAAAGTGATCTAGCTGAACCAAAACCAGTGTATAATGGTATAAAACCAGGAGTTGGCCCACAAGCTAGTGATGAGGATGAGGGAGTTGGATGTCCTTCATCAGGTGTACAAGGTGTTGCAGGAGTAGAGTTGGGAGAAGGAGTTGAAGTTGGAATAGATGGAGTGGCAGGGGTAGGAGGCAGCAGAGTGGGGTGGCAGAGAGTTGTCTGGAGGCATTGTCTAGGGACAGTGGGAGCTGGTAAGCAGAAGGGGCCAGGCCTGGTACTGGCTTGCTAATTGGCAGGTAGAGCATCACTTTGCATTTTTTGGTGAGTTTTATTATGTCTATTGGGCTCTGTCTCATCCTTTCAGGATGTGTTCAGACTCATCAAAGTCTTCTCAATGGGGTTACTACTGCTTGGTCATTTATCTGAGATAGCCTCTGGCAGATTCACTTAGAATACCACCTTTCTGTAGAGATTGAGTAGGGGATGGAAGAGTTGGAGCACCTAGAGGGGGCTCATCACTAGCTGGTGATGGGTCCAAAGGAGCCTCTGGAGCAAGAGCCACAGAGCCTTGTGGACCCTCTGTTTACACTTGACAACATTTATAAGAAGACCCAGGATGCACTGATAGCAGTGCTCTGGGAGGGAGGTGTGGATTATCTAGCCCTTCACTAAAAGAGGTGGATGTGACTATGGAGAGGGGTGATGGGGTGGAGGAAGGTGGAGGTGGTTAATCTTTGGGAGGCTGAGAGGGAGGCCCAGAGAAGGGCAAAGAGGAAAGGGAGGGCAGTTAGGTAAAGAGAAGTGAGATCCTCACTGGTCAGGGTTTATTGTATATAGAGTTGTGTGTTCTTGGCATTTTGGTACCTTTGTTTTTTCTTGTCTTCTTCTTTTTTTTGTTTTTGAAATATTACTGTCCTTTCTTAGTCCTGACCTGGATAAGATGAAGAGATTAGATGAGATAAGACCATGTGATAGGAGGGGCAGGATAAGATGGTGCAATGGATAAGATAAGATGGGGTAAGTAGATAATCAAAGGGGAAGGGAAGAAGAAGGGTGGGACAAGAGGAGGGTAGAATAAATAGAATAGATGGGAATGTGCAAGAGGGGAGTTGAATCCCCTTTAAGCTTAGGATGGGGTTATGCTCTAGGTGGCCCCAAGGTTATAGCTCAAGCCATGGGTCTTGGGGTTTTTGAGGGTGGTCTTGGTAGAAGTCCCAGAGAGCTTTGGGGGGATTCTAGAGGTTCCCTAATAATTCTTAAGTGTTGTCCTCAGGTCTGTACCTGATCCATTAGACAAGGTACTCAGTCTAGCCATGGCAACATTAGGAGTTGAGGATGGTGTTGACCTTATATTGGGCTTCTCTATTGACTTTAATGATGGAAGGGGGTTTGTTCTACTGGCCCAAGAGGGGTTCTGGGTTGTGTTGCTCCAGAAGTCAGATGTGGAAGATGGGGTGGATCCCCTTTATTCCAGTGAGTAGGTCAAGTTAGTACATATGGAAGGATACTTTCTAGAGTATTTTAAAGGGTTCAAGGTACTTATGGTCAAGTTTTAAGAAGGGCCACCAGGTCTTGATGTTTCTTTAGTTGAGCCAGACAAGGAACCTGATGGACCAGTCTGGGGTCTGCCAGAGGGTCTGAAGGGGGGTCTGCCAGAGAGTCCAAAAGGATCCTCTAGTAGTTCAAAGAGGTCTCTGAATAGTCTGAATAGTTCTCCAAAGAGTCCAAAGTGGCTTCTCTGTTATCCCAAACCTGGAAGGGGGTCAATCAGTACTGTGGGTGCCAGTGCCAGCACTGAGGGAACAGAAGAAAAGGGGTGGGGGCAGGCAGGGGGGTTGCAAAGGTTGAAATGTGGGGGAGGGTCCTAAGTCTGGGGATTTTGGGATGGCAGAGCATCTGTTGTGAGTCCCATATGGAGTTCCTCATTGACATAGCTGAGGGTGTATTTGGACCAAGTATTCCTACCATTTTTCATGGCAGGCACAGCCAGGGGGGGATTTTGGTCCTATATATAAAAGGTCCTTACACCTGGGGCTAAGTTAGAGTGGGGTCAGGCCAAGAGTCCCACCATCCTGACTGTAGACTAGTTGAACAGCCTGCTGGAGGGGTTGAGGTTTTAGAGTAGGGCAGAGGCTGTATCCAGGTTGTTTTGGTGTTGGTTTCTGGCATTTAGAGCCTTAGTGGGTTGGAGGGACACCTGGTTCATTTTTTGTTGCAGGTAGAAGAAGTATATAGGGTCAGAGGGGTCCTTGAACCTTCTTGGTGATAGCAACATGTGGATTTCCCCTGACTAGGTTGTACAGCTTGTTCTGCAAGAAGATGTCACTTCAGAGAAGGTTAAGGGCTCATGCTAGTAGGTTTCCTTGCTTATAAAGCTCAAAAAGCATTACTAGACAGTCTTCCCAGACCTTAGCATAGCAGTAGCTTTTAAAGTAGGTTGTCCCAGTTTCTTGAAGAAACTCTGAGTCCATCAAGAGAAGTCCACTTATAGAAGTCAAAGTTCTTGTAGGATTGCACTATATTGCCTAAAATAGTCTATCATGTGCTCTCCTTGCCAAAGCAAGGGGTCTCCTTCCATCCAGGACATATTTCCAAGTCCTATAGGTATAGGAGGTATAAGGACAGCCAGAGCTGCTATAGGCCCCCTTTAAAGAGGTGCTGGATGTACAGTTGAGGCCAGAAGGAAGTAGCCCTCAGCTCTAGATGTGTGCCCTGCTCCAGTGATAAAAGGACTAGTGCTGGCAGGTACCAGAGCATTCTATCCAGCATTCAGAGCTCCTGGTGGGCCTTCTAAGTGCAGTCCTATATAGAGGTCCTATGTGAGGGGAGGTGTTAGGGAATGCCAGTCGGGGGCCAGGCCCTGACTTACCAAAGATCCTGGCCTAAATCCATGCATAGCTATCAGTCAGTACCAATACAAGGGTTAGAAAGGGGGTGGTTGTGGAAAGAGAGTCTGGTTATTTTAAGGAGTAATTGGGGGTTGTATGTAATAGGTTGGTGCAATTGGGTTGCTATAGGAGTCTATAGTATAGATAGTGGTGGGCCAGTAGGGAGGGCTGGCATAGTAGGCCATCAAGTGTCTAATGAGCAAGGGGACTTTTGATATTATATCAGGTCTAAAGTACCTGGGAGCTCACTTTTAAGAGCAAGAACCTGCTAGTCAGTTAGTTGATGACTGAAATGGAAACATACAGATGTTCTAGGCTTGATCTAGGTGCTAGGCAATGTCCCAGAGTTGTTAAGGTGAGGGCAGAGGTAGTGAAGTCTATGGAGATGTTCCACAGACTGAGACAACTATGTCAGAGGGTTGAAAGAGAAGAGAAGATAGATAGATTGAGCAAGAGTAGAAGCAGAGAGAGTAGAGAGATGAGAAGTAGATGAAAGTATGTAATATTAAGACTATCAACTGACTATGAGATTCTGGAGCTATATATTTGAGGTTTCTGAGGAGAGTCAGAGATGAAAGGGGGTCTTTGGGTGAGTGGCACCCACCTTGGGGCTCAGCCCCTATTGTAGCAGGGCCTGGATATAGTCTGAAGTGGGCCCTAAGGGTGAAGTTGCAGGGCAGTGTATCTTAAGGCCAAAGTGGCCCCTAGGGATGCATTGGGACTTAGGAGGATGTTTTGCCAGTGATCCAGTGATATGTAAGGTATGTTCCAAGGAAGTTGTTGAGGTTGGGACTTAGGAATGTATAGGCCAGTGATTCAATACCATGCAGGTTGTAGGCAGGGTCTGGGTAGAGGGCAGGAACAATTGAAGGTTGGGCTGGGGGTTTTTGGGTAGATATCAGAGATGGCAGAGTCATTAGAGGGCAACTGGTGGAGTCTTGATAATTGCTTCAATCCTGATACTTTCCTACTATTGAAGATAAACCTAACCCTGACTATCCCCCCACCTTGAACCCTAGCTTCCCTCTCCAGCCCTTGCTGCAGGACTTTAGAGGGGAGGAAGGGAACTGCAATGCTACCAAGCATTACTCTCCAAAGAACCTCAACACCAATACCAGTGCTTCTTCCTCCATCCCTCTGTTCATACCCTTTTCTACTCCTTTATCCCCCTGTCCACACCCTCTTCCATGACCACACCTCCAACCACAATCTCCCTGCCCAAAAGCTTCTTCTGACCCTCACTTTCCAACTTCTTTCTATCCAATATCCTCTGCAACAAATTCAGAGAGTCCTCTTCCCCCCAAACTGCTTCTTCCAACTCAAAAAGCTCTTAGACCTTGAATAGAAAGACTTCTGAACATAATTCTTGTGTTATAGGGGCTGCCCCATTTGCTAGGATTCTCTGCAATGAGACCCAGGCCTACTAGCTGTATGTAACCCCCATTAAACAGCTCTAAGCCCAGAAACCTCTAGACTCTGCCAAATCCAAAAAGGAGATTCTGCATAAGGTTATACTCCCTGAATACTATAAATTTATAAATGTATTCTTGGAAAAAAGTACTAAGGAGCTCTCCTTGCATTGATCTTATGACTACTAGATCAACCTAGAAGAAAGAATCTCTCCCCTCTTTGGAAAGGTCTACAATATATTAGAAACTGAACTCTAGGCCCTCAAGGACTATATGGATGAAATGCTGGGAAAGGGCTTCATCCAACCCTTCTTTTCCTTGCTAGAGCCCTGGTTCTTTTTGCTAAGAAGAAAGATGATATATTCTGCCTCTATGTTGACTACTAAGGGCTAAACCAGATTATAAAAAAGAACTAGTACCCCCTCCCCCTCATTGGAGACCTTGTGGACTAAGTTTGGAGTGCCAAAGTTTATATAAAGATTAACCTTTGCTCCAAGTACAACAATGTCCACATCATCCCCAAACATGAGTGGAAGACTGCTTTCTAGACTTGATACAGGCTCTTTAAGTACTTGGTAATGCCTTTTGGAATGACCAACTCCCCCATCATCTTTCAGTACTTCATGAATGACATCTTCATAGTGGTATCTCTGAACAGCATTTTTATCCACTCCAACTCCCTCACAGAACACTGGGAATATGTTTAACATGTCCTAGAGTAGCTCTGGCAATACAACCTCTATGCCAAACCTGAAAAATGCTTCTTTCACACTCAGAAAGTGGAGTACCTAAACATTATAGTCACTTCAGGAGACATCTACATAGACCTAGGCAAGGTCAATGCCATTACTAACTGGCTCTGCCCATGGAACATAAAGGAACTCCAATCCTCTCTCAGCTTTATGAACTTCTATTGGAGGTTTATCAACAATTACTTCAGAATCATAAAAAAGCTCACTCATCTCACCTAGAAGGACATCCTATAGAACTAGAACTCAGATTGCCAAGATGTCTTCAATTTCCTTAAAACTGCCTTCACTTCTGCAACTGTCCTCCAACACTATGACCCCTTCCTCCCCATCATCCTTAAATGCAATGTCTCTGACTACACCCTTGCCAAAATTCTCTCTCAAACTAACCTCAACACTTAGGAACTCTGCTCCATTGCATTCTATACCTACTCCATGATCTCTGTAGAACTCAACTACAACATCTATGACAAAGAGCTCCTCACAATTGTGAAAGCCTTCTGGCAGTAGAAGGTATACCTGGAAGGTGTCTGCTACAGCATCCAGGTCCACTCAGACCACAATAATCTCCAGTACTTTATGACCCCCAAGTGGCTCAGCTGCTGGCAGGCCTGATGGTCCAAATTGCTATTCAAGTATGACTTTGTCATCTAGTATCACCCTGGAACAACATTCTTTCCAATCAAGACACTCTATTTATTTTGTGGTTCTGGTAGTCCCTGTGCTGGGCCCTAGACATCAAGTCCAGCCTTTCAATGGACTATTACTCAGAGATCAACAAACAGACTGAGTGCATCAATCTAACCCTGGAGTAGTACTTCCAGCTATATGTGAACTACCTGTAGAATGATTAGTGTGCTGAACTTCCTCTCACTAAATTCACTTATAACAACTCTCTGCATTGGTTACTGGAGTCTCCCCTTTCTTTGCAAATAAGGGATATAACCTCCAGCTTACCATCTCCCTTTGCAACATTCCCTCTCATGCTGCCCATGCTACTGCCTAGGACCTCTGAAGCCTACAGAA
Source organism: Termitomyces sp. DKA19 (assembly GCA_018851325.1). Classification (NCBI taxonomy): domain Eukaryota; kingdom Fungi; phylum Basidiomycota; class Agaricomycetes; order Agaricales; family Lyophyllaceae; genus Termitomyces; species Termitomyces sp. DKA19. The sequence continues at coordinate 10,168 of JABCKS010025189.1, read as the reverse complement.
ATACCTTAAGCATAAACATAGAACTGTCAATCAAGCCTACTGCAAGTATACAAACATTCACCAAAGCACAACTCTGGACTGGCCTATAGAGTCCCTCATCTGGCTTGACTAAAGAAATATCAAGAACCAGCAGCCTTCTTCAAAACTTAACTACAAGTGCTTCAGACCCTTTGAAATACTCCAAAAGGTATTCTCCCATACATACCAACTTGACCTCCCCACCAAAATGAAGAGGATTCACCCCATCTTCCATGTCCAACTCTTGGAGTGACATGACTCAGAACCTTTCCCTGGCCAACAGAACAAACTCCCTCTTACTATTGAGGTCAACAGAGAAACTCAGCACAAAATTGACAGCATCCTTGACTCCTGCTGCTGCTGTAGCCAGATTGAATACCTTGTCCAGTGGACTGGGTATGGACCTGAGGATGATACCTAGGAACTCTTAGGACATTTCTGGAATGCTTCTAAAGCCCTTTAGGACTTCCATCAAAACTACTCTTAAAAGCTCTGAGACCTATGACTTGGGCTATCACTTTGGGGCCTCTTAGAGTATAACCCTATCCCAAGCTCAAAGAGAATTCAACTCCTCCCTGTACATTTTTGTTATTTTGTCTTTTTCCATCTTATTTCTTTTGTATCTTCTTTGCTTATCTTATTGCCTATCTTATTTCACTTATTATATTTCCACCCAATCCCTGCTATCTCACCACCCTATCTTATCCAGCTTATCTTATTGCTTTATCTTATTTTATCTCATCTAATCTCCTTATCTTATCTAGGCCAGAATTAAGAAAGACCGATAATATTTCAAAAAAACAATAAAAAAAGAGAAAGAGACTAAGAAAGTATAAGAAACAACACTGACAACTAGATAGAGGACCCTATTGGATGGGGCTCCACCCCCCCTCTCCTCACCCAACTGCCCTTCCCTTGCCTTTTACCCTCCTTCAGGCCTCCCTTTTAGTCTCCCAAAGATTCACAATCCCTCCCCCATCATCCCTCTCCACTATCACATCAACCTTCTTCAAAGAAGGCCCTAACAACTTCTACATACCCTAAAGCTTCACCCATATTGCTCTCTGCATCTCCTTTAGGACATCCTTCAGGGTTAGCATAGGTTCTATCAGGCTCTGTGTCTTCTCCTCCAGTGATCTTCCTAGCTGAATACTAGCTTCTGGTATATACTCTCCAGCCTCTCCAGCTCCACTATACTATACTCAACCTCTGGAAGAAGGCAGTACTCCAAGTAAATTTGTTTGAGGCAATCCCAGATAAACAACTTTGCTAGAGTCACTCCATCCAGCAGCCTCCAATGTGCCTAAATTCACTCTCTGAAATGTTAGCATTATATCAGAATCTGGGGAACTCACCCACCTAGGAGAGATAGGCAATGCTGGACCTGCCAGACTGTTAGCCAACTCTAAGCCTGCCTCTCATTGCCTGCATAAATTTACCATTCTATAGAGGTAAAACCCTATAAACTGCCTTGACCATAATCCAAAGGACCTTTCCTGCACTCTACCTTTACTCTGCTGATAAGACCTATCTGTCTTTGAGTACAGTTACTGATATTTCAGACTATCTTATCTGAACAGCACATAACCTGGGACCCAGCACAAGACTTTGCACAAGACCTTAGCAACCACAAGATTTTGGATCATGAGCACTTATCATGTGGAGCCTAAACTGTGGATCTAGAATGACTTGGCCAAGAACTCCCTTAGCAATGTTCACTAGCAACAACTTTTAACAACATAGGCACTTCTCTTTCAAAATGTACATATGGACATGTGACTTCTTAGACCCTTCATTTTTCTTGTCCCAATTACTAATATACCCAAACAATGTCTACACTTCAAATACTGATGTACAGTATGCTCACTTAGACTTCTTCTTTGATGATCTTTTATTTTTCCATTTGACACATTTTATATACATTTTTGACATTATGTACTCATGAATGGTTACCATTCAAACAATATGCTGTTATCTTTAGCAACCAATTTTATTTTGATTATATTACTGACAATAGTATAAATACCCTCTATATATACCTAGTAAAATAATGAACAAGAAAGATTATCATCTACCACTGTCTACTGCAGCCTTGAAGCACTCTGCTCATTGTCTCCTTCAGCTTCAGACTTCACTTTTGATCTTCTTCATCACATTGTTAATTGCTTAGCAACAAGCCTTAGCAAACTTGTCTTTGATTCAGCATGGTACCAAGTATGGATGCTTTATAGTGTTATAGTGTCTTAGCAACACTAGCAGCTATGGCTAGTGACTGGTTTACTGTGTCTATTCCCCAGTTTATCTGCATTTGTCTTACATTTTTGCTCCCTTCCCTCTTTATTGCTAGACCCTCACAGACCTTAGTAACTTATTCTTAGTTATCTTTTGCTTATGCTACTGTCTTTCCCACTTTATATTACTTAGTCCCCCTCTTTCACTCTTAACAACTCCTCTACCTCACTCCCTTAGTGACTACTTTGTCTCTTTCCTTCATCCTTTCTAGTGACTTAGCAACCTTTTGCTAGCATTTAGTGACTTCCTTCACTTATACACATTTATCCCCCTTTTATCAGCTCTTGTTCTTTGGAACAATTACCAACTTTCCCCTATATTATTCTTATTGCCAGCTACTCTATCTGGTTGCCAGTGCATTTTAGACCTTCTTTTAGTTTTCTGTACAACAGCTAGGTGGCATAAAAGCACATCACTGCATACCTGCTCCTGCAGTGCCTTGTATGCCTTATAGAGGGCCTCCAACTCTCCAGTCTTTGCCTCTAGCTCCCTGACCAGCTTCTGGTTCTGTGACATAAGACACCTGTACTGGTCTAGTTGAGTAAGCTCCTGGGCCTAGAGCCATACTATCTCCCTCCAGAGCTAGATCATCTCCTCCTGCCCCAATGTCCTAGGAAGGCTAGAAGTGGTCCTGATAGATGGGATAGAGGTCTGCAAGAAAAGCAATGATAGACCTGGTCAGGGTTGTTTTCTTCTCTCTACTCCCTCAAACAATATCCATCACTTAGAAGAGGGCCCCATGCTAGATAGAGACTCAGGCAAGAATAAAGACACCTTAGGGCTAGTCAGCTACCCCACTGGTGCCCCTACCCCTGCACCATGTCCCCAGAGAGCCTGCTGTTCAATGACCACCTCCACCTAGGGGTATGGAGTGCTCTGAAGGACCCACTCAGATGCTACCTTACCCTTTTACCACTCTGCCTGCCACTGACTTTGGAATAAACAGTAGAAGTAATGATCACAACAACCACTGCAAATGTTCTGTGCCTGTTGAAATTGCTCTGGGGGGGGAGGACACAGGGAGTGCTATAGGAGCAGCAGGCATTGTACTAGGAATATTAGTAACAGGAGAAATATAACAAAAGTATCAGCAACTTACTGAAGTATTTACCATACACCACTCATGTAATAGCTGACCCATTCTCCCAGAAGATCTCTGCCCTAAAGTCCATACTACTTGAGTAGGTGCAGGAGGCTCCCTGCAGGGCCCTGATAGTTCAGTCCAGCATTGCTGCTGTTCTATAGGGGAGTTAGCCTCAAGAAGTCAATAAAGAAACAAACTTATATTGAAAGAGGCATTCAATGGCCTCTTAGTCCCTCTGACATTGATGCTTGGCATGGGTTGCCTTGAAGGCCAACCACTTAGCCACATTGTTTCTGGATGGAGGTATAGGGGATCAGAAGGGTGGTAGAGACATAATAAGTTGGTTGGGAAGAATTAGACAGGGAGCTACTAAAGAAACTTTTGGGAAATCACCAAACCCCTGCAAAACACCCTCAAAGACCTATGACACATACTGTGCCTTGAGAGCTCAACATTTGGAGGGGAAGTAATGTCAGGACCCCACTAATTATACTCTGCCCACCTTTGCCACCCCCAAAAACTACCAAAACTACCTCTACCTAACTCTCAAGTACCTTTGCTCTTTACCTAGATCCTGCCACAACCTATGCATCACTAGATCATTAGCCTATGCATTCTTAAGCCCCAACCCCAACAATTTCTCCAAATGTACATTATGTATCATTAGATCATCAGCCCATGCATTTCTGAATCCCAATGCCCTCAGGGCCTGTCCTCACCTCAAGATAATTCCACACCTATAAATCCCACTATGGGGCCTGCTTCAGACCATAACTAGGCCCTACTACAATAGAAGCTGAGTTCCAGACAGGCACTACCTACCCAAAGACCCCCTACCTCACCCAACTCTTCTTGGAAACCCTAAGTATATAGCTCCAAGCCCCCCATAGTCAATTGCTAGTCTTGGTATTGCCTACTTTTGTTTATTTATTGTCTCACTACTCTCTCTGTCTCTCTTCTTACTTAATCTACTCTTTTTCTCCTCTCTTTTCTTCACTTTCTAATGTAGTCATCTCAGTCCATGGAATATTCTCACAGACTTTAACAACCTCTATCTACTTAACATCAGCTATGGGACATTGCCTAGTGCCCAGATCACTCTTAGAACACTTATACATTCCTCTTCTCATCATTGACCAACCAACTAGTAGGTTTTTGCTCTTAGAGGTGAGCTTTCAGGTTTTCTAGACCTGACATTCCCCATTATATATAGCCCACACATCCCACAACATTGCTCCTTTGAGACTCTCCCTTGTACTGCATTGATATGATAGCTACCTGGTTATACATGTATTTGCAGAATATAGTCATTGAGTCAAACCCTTGCTATAATAAACGTGATGTAAAATATCATTAGCAGCATATACTTTGCAGTTGTAACATTGATTTGGTAAGGGATTATATGGGTGCACAAGTCAGTAACATAGATAGTACTTGAGTATCTCTGTATTGTACAAATATATGCTCTTACTCATAATACTAAAGTAATAGGTGATGTTATAAAAGTCTGCAACTTAGTAATCTTGAGAGTATATGAGATTTGAACATACTAAGAATAGGGTATAGGAACTATTGACCTTGATGGTGATGTCAGCTACTATTATAAAAAGACTTTATTTATATATAACTTAGTCAATCAAATATAGAGGTCTATTATTACAAATTATTAGAATTATGACTACTGCATATATGACTGTAATAATAGAGCTAAGAGTAGTAATTGAAGAAGAAGAATTAGATTAATAGACTTGATATTTGGACTAAAAACAGAGTAGAACTTTATTGAAACAGCAGTATTTGTAAATAATACTTGAAATCTAGAGTATAAACTATTTAGAATAGACAAATAAATATAGACAGTAAAAGAGGCCTCAGTAAGTATTGGAGAAAGCACAAAAGCAGCTAGAATCTTATTATATAGAAAAAAGGAATCTAAATGCTAGAAAATATAATAAGCAATTATTAAAAATAAGAGAATAGTTATTAAAATGTAAATAAAGGTTATCTATTATTAGCTAGGATATAAAGGAGTATTTACTATAAAAAACCTACTTGTAACAGAGCAGCTATTACCCTCACTTATTTAATATATTTACACATATAATTAGACATTGTTTATTATTATAGTCCATAGCATCACCTGATGCTATATAAATACCTTATTTGTACTTATATAAAGCAGTGCCTTACTTCATACTTCATAGACAGAATCAACTAGTTTTGTATTACAACATGTGAATTGTAAGTTACACTATCTATAACAGAAATGTTATATTTTTTAACACAAATGACCAATTACTCATTTGCAAAGCAGAAGATGAACTTTTGAAAAAGAAGTTTACTACTATCTGTTACAATCATAATGTTGAAAATTTTAATATACACCTTCCACAATAGGCACTATGGTGACCATGGATGATCAAATGCTTGGACTTGGGTCCAGATCAGAAATTGATGGAGCACTACAGAGTGCTCTACATAAAATGACAGATCTTGCCATGTCAACCTATTGCATGGCAAGAGAAAGTAGTGTGATGCCAGGAAGACTACCAGCAGTCACTCCTGTATGACTACTAAGGGCAATAGAGTGCCTTTTACTCAGCTATACCTAAAGGTAGAGTTAGATAATGTAGCAGTGTTAGTGGGTACAGGGCAAAGCCCTTGGCATGCCCCTACAATGCTATGAGTGAAATGTTTAGAAATCTTTCTTGAAGTTATAGAAGGTCTGCTTAACTCTTTAGCAGGAAGTACCCTGCTGTAAGTATCAGTAAGAAGACTCACAGAGTTTATGGCTCTATACAATTGTGTACTGGGCCTGCAATGAACATCCACATGCCAGGACTATTGGCAATCATTGAAACAATTCCTAAGGATGTTAATGACACCTCAGATATAGAAGGTGATATGCAGTTTGACAACATTCTTCATAGAAAGGTGTTTGTATTCTGATAAGGCCAAGTTGAGGTCTCAAAGGCCTCAACTCAGTAGCACTTGACTATCAGAGTAGCCAAGCATATCACAATTCAGCAATCTTTAGGTGATGGTATTATCCCAACTGACCCAGTAAAGTTCTTGGAACTTTATATGATCTTCTTGGGGCAGAAGGTACAGGAGTACCTTCAGTATATGTATTTAGGACAATATTTTTGTCTTCTCAGATATAATCAAGAAGCATGAAGAGCACCTCAAAGTAGTCTTTGAAAAGCTATATAATAACAAGCTTTACTTCAAATGGAAGGAGTGAGCTATATACTGAGCACATTGAGTATCTCAGCCATTTTATTGATTTATAAGGTATTCACCCTGACATGGATAAGTTGGGTCAGATCCAGGAGTGGCATACTCCTATCCATCACTACTATCACTGCATTGTACTCATAAGTATTTAGTAGTTTAATGGTGAAATCTACTAAAGCCATATCTCAACAGCTAGCAAGAATTGGAAGAGGGTGGAATTAGCCCATAGATGCCTAATAACAAGGTGTAGTATGAAGGTAGAAGTTACAGGTGCTAGTGTAAGTGCCAATATATTAGAATATTTAAGGCCACCAATAATTCTAAGATATCAGTTCTAATGTTTTCCACTAGTAAGAATGTTCTGCTATTTAAGAATTATAATACTGCTTCACAATATGCTGTTGAAGTTGTAGGATGTTAGATACATAGATATGTTGATGCAAAATCTAAGCTTGACATTGATACAAAGTCCAATAACTTTGGTCAATGAGTTGTACTTAGCTTACAAGAGTTTGGGGTTTTTTTAAACTAGTTCTTACTTTATTAAGTAAGTCAGTGTAATAGATTAATTGTTTCTAACTCAAAAGCCTGAGATGGTCTTAAGACTAAAGAATGGGGCACAAAAGTATATTAAACTTATATCTTAAAGTAAGTTCAAGCTTATGAGCCTAAGAAATCTGCTCTCTGGGGACTTCTAAGCTGTAATAAGTACTCACTTGCATTTCCCCTCAATTCTCCTTCCCCTTTATACCTGCTCCTTTGCATATGGACCTCAACAATGGCATGACAATTCACTATACATTTTGTATTTGCTGGTGTGGCAATAATTCAATTTTTGATCTTTTTTAGGAAATAGCTTGGCCCTTAGCTGGCTAAACCTTTTCTTTTGGGCAACTTGCCTTCTTTTCTGCTTCTTTCCTGTCCTCTTTCCCTATGCTTAGTGGCTAGTGACCAGGTACTTTGTGGTATATCATGTGTACTTGGTACAATAGTAAAGGTCTGATAAGGTGAGCTATACTAGTTTGTCTTTCCTAAAGGTGTAACTGAAAGTTTTGTGTTAAAGGTTTGATGGGGGATCATAGATCATTGATCTGTGATCACCCTGGATGGCACCTTGTATAGTGGGCAACTATTAGTGTATCATGTCATTTTGTAATTGTTGACTTGGCTACTTTTTGTATCATTGCTATGGGTCATTCTTTCTTTTGGTAGTGAAAAGTGCTTATTATTAGTGTAAGTTTCCTTGCCTACAGGTTTTGGCATTTCCCTTTTTGTTTACAGGTTTCAGCTTCCCCCTACTATGAGCTGACTGCTCCTAGTCACTTCAAACCACTAATAAGCCACACCCTATTTCTGACATTTCTTTTCCACAAAATTTCACATTTGTTTAGAAGAAAAATTTTTGCTCTTTTTCTTACTCAATCACCCTGTCACTGCCACTTTTTCACTTTTTTTAAATGACTTCTAGCCACAGCCTCTCTGTCCCATTCCTCAGTCATGGCTCCCCCTAGCACCTCTACTGTACCCTATAAAATGGATTATCCCAAAACTCTTGCCCCCAGATTATGATTGCCCCTACCTACTTGCACCATCACTCCTGCTACTGCTCCTGACTTTTTCAGTCTTATGAAGTGTGCTGTTAAGCATGACAACTAGCAAGTTATTGTGGCTGTCCTTCATCATCCATTGTTTATGCAGACAACTTGAGGATTCTATGACACTTGCTCCTTTTCTAGGACTTCCACTAACTAAGCATGGTATCTTGGGTCCATTGGCTTGGTGCATCCTTCTCCTCTTTCCCTTTACCACTCAACCAACCATCTTTGTTTCCAGCACTTTGCCAACCAGACTAATTTTCCCCACCTTATAGATCAAAAAGGCTTTGTTGGTATGCTCTCCTCCATTCTTCCTCTCTTGAATTGTGCTGCTGCCAACAACTTCCTCAATATCAAAGCCTTCTTTACTTTCACAGATGCCCTTATTGCCATCAAGGCCAACTGCCATGAAGCTTGTCATAAAGAGGCCAAGGCAGTGCATATTCCTCTTGCTTACATATCTCTCCTTATATTTTTTCTTTTAGCATGCCAAGGAAAAGGATGTCATAATACTAGGTCCATCCCCCTCTCCTGCTGTCTCAAGCACAAGGCTAATGCAAGTTCAGCCTGCAAACTTGCCACCATCTTCCACCATCTCAATACTTTAACACTTACAATTCCTTCCTTACAGTCCAAGCCCAACAATAAACCCAAAATAAAGAAAGTGAAAGTTATTTCATCTATTGATATGCCCCTTCTCTCTTCTTAGTCCTTTTTCTTCTGTTCATATATTTTCCCAATTCCTTCTTCTTTCTCATCACATTAGCTAGCTACAAAACCAGCAGCAAAACTGCCCTTGCTATACTTAGCCAGGTTGATACCACCTTGGATGCCACTGCACTTAACCTCTGTCCTGACACCCTGCCATGTGAGGAATGCCAGAAGTAGTGCAAAGCTGTTAAGATTGCTGCCTAGCAGCATCTTCATTTTCTCAACACCCTGCTGCAGACATATAAGCTTATTGTGGCTTGTCTTAAATGCCTCAACAATACTTTAGCAATGCCTGACATTGACCAAGCAGGATCCCTCTTCAAGGCCCTCAATGTCTCTTTCAAGGTAAGCTCATTTCATGAGTTATGTTGACTTCTCCTGATTTTCTTTTTCCTTTAGTCTAGCAGTAAAGCTGTCAATAACTCTAATGTGGAGTTTTGCAACACTTCACCACCTCTCTCTGATCCCATGGTAGTACAAGAGGCCACTGCAGTGTAAACACTATTATTGCCTCTGCCTGATGCACTTAACATAGTTATTGATATAGAAACTTCCTCCTTCTGTATTCCATAGACCCCAATATATTCCTTTTTCTGACCAGCCTAAGTCCCTTTTTACAAGAATCTTATTAATTTTCAATAGGACTGCCTCTGGCTGCTTTCTGGACTTCCTTAGTCTTCCAGGAGTACTGTAGCATGTCAAAATTAACAGAGGCTTCTTGTACACTTAACTAAGACTACTCAATTCTGTACCATTCTCTATCCTTTCCATCTCTTCTTCAGTGGGTTCATGCAATATTACTGACCCAAATGAGATGTCCTAGTTGATAATCTTAGTAGGCTTTTATAATTTCCCTCTTAGCTCTTTAAGATTTACAGGGGTGATATCTACCCACTTCTCCAGTCCCTGAGGCAACACTAGCCTCCTCTATACCTTATAAAGTATAACTCTAAATGCAGCTACTCTTACTTGCCAAACAGACTGTAATATATTGTGCACATTACAGCATATAATATAAAATTATTATTACTTTATAGCTATTACTAATTATTTCTTATGTAATTACTATATAAGTTGCGAGGTTACTTACATAACCTCAAGTAGTCTTTTTCACACAACCATAGCTAGAATCAATAGATAGGTTCTGACTTACAGTCTAGTGCATAAAAGGCTCAGTAACAGCATTACATTTTTTTAAGTCAACCTATGTTGACTATCTTTGCTATGGCAA
>JABCKS010025188.1:0-22704 GCA_018851325.1 Termitomyces sp. DKA19 | reverse complement strand
ATACAATAAAAATTCGGCGCATCATGATCGAGTACGTTACAATAGAAGCGCTGGTTGTGACTTAGTTATTACGTTCAGCTGCGGCAATTGCGCACGTGACAGCCTCCAGCGAGACGAGACAACAAACTCAACCTTTCAACTTCTACAGGACTCTAAGGGCTCTAGTGTTGAGATGGTTTCGATATCCCTCTATGTTAAAAACTAGATCAAATTTCCTTATTTATCTTTTTCTACTCACTAATATACAACTTTCATGCCGACATACCTCAGTTGCTTACCATCATCTGTGGTCGCCTCTGAGGTGTGTATACTTAGGTCATTATTACTCCCGACTTACATACTAATTCCTATCTACCTAGATCAATACTCATTCTGTTATCAACAGGTAGATATGATAATATAGTCACTTGCCATCATCTGTGGTCATTCCTGAGATTAGTACTTATTCTATTATCAACATCTAGAACTTCATGAAGTAGCAGAAATTGTGAACAAATTTCTTGAGTCCTAGATTCAGTGTCAACAAGCCATTACTTACACTTTTGCATTGACAGCTGAATTGAATGACTAGGAAATGAGTACATATTTAGACTAATAATGTCATGAACCAAGACAATGCATTGTCAAGCAAAATAGCAAACTTGTTGACAAACAACAAAGTTAGAGAGTTTGGCTTCAAGAAGGTCCAACTATATGCACAGACAGTATGCCAAGACATGTATGTGCCTTGACTGGAGCAGTAATCAGGAAGCATACTACCTACATGGTTGCAAGGCACAAATCTTGAAGATAGATAGATATCATAATATAATTGCTTACTATCATCTGTGGCTGCCTCTGAGATCAATACTTATTCTATTATTAACAGGTTATAGGCCCCATTTTTTGAGTTGATAAAAAGAAAAACTCCTACAATCACTAAAAACCCCTATGACTCAGAAATACTTTCTTTTCCACCATGTCAGGGATTAGCTCAATGCTGTTACTATTCTCACTCTCCAAGGACCAAAAATGCAAAGGCCATGAAAACTATGCTAGCTGAGGAATTAATATTTTTACCTATGGAAAACCTTAAGGGCTACTCAACTACTGAGATAGAATTATTGTGCCTCCAAAACCATGCACTCAAAAATCATTGACATCCACTCAACTTTTCTATCCTAAAACAACACAGACAGCCCCTATACACTTATATACTTCATATGCAATAAAATATAAACTCTGTAAGAGTGCAGCCCTGTCATCAATCCTGATTGACCTGTCAGACACTGTAGGATCAGGCATCAACTCTTACAGGACCTTACATGAGATATAGTAGTTTCTCAATAAACAGTATAGGGTAGAAAGCCAGAGACTATGTAATATGAAAGAGAGGGAGCTTGTGGAATGCAAATATATTGATAGAAGCAAGACAACTAGTAAGGGTGGCTAGATTAAAAAAAAGGCAGATGACACAAAAGGCAATAAATGGTGTAGAAGCTAATATTATAGATACTTTATTATTATGCTGTTTAACTCTTCTCCAAAGTATTAGATTTTGATTGTTTCTATAATGTATAGAGAGACTGATCTAATGACTGCTAATACTATTATGGCTCTAAAAGCAACAATTTATGCTCTGCATGCTTAGGTCAAAAGAATATCAAAGAAACTAGATAACTCTAATAAAAAGTGCTTAAATTGCACATAAACTGTAGCATACCCCAGTTTGACAGTTTTTAGAAAGGAGATGAAAAACAGAGTCAATATACAGCTGAGTAGAGACAATGTCCTCTGTCTCTTGAACATATTATATTTGCAGCTAGTAATATGATGTCAGATTTGTTATACTTATTTGCAGACTCTAAATATATTCCATATTTCTTTGAGAGTGTTGCAATTAGACAGATAGCCACTACAAGTGTTAAAAAAACCATGCCTCTTTGTCCAGGCTGGCTACTGATTGAATAGACAATGAAAGACAATAAGTATATAGACTATGCATAGATATCATTACCCACAGTTGATTGCACTAAGGACTGAGGGTAAGTTACTAACTTATTCTTATATTACAAACAATAGACTTACAGTACTATAGATAAGAACTTACAGCATATTATTTATAGGTAAAAATATAGTCAATTGCACTAAAGACTAAGGATAAGAACTTACAGTATATTATCTATAGTCTATACAGGTATCCACTTCTAATAGCTCATGGGTTGTGCTGCCTAGTGAACTGAAATGACATACCTTGACTATTATGAGCAATGATTGCTTATTGTTTCTTGCCAAATCAACAAATTCAATTACTGCTGCCTAGAAACATATAAGATCACATACTTATAGACTCTTGCTCCTCTATATACTACTTTGCCTGCTATACTGCCAGCTAGTGGAACTATGACCAAAGAAATACTAACAGCTGCCAGAATTGTTGAGATGAGACTGCTAGACAACTTGAGCAACCCCACAGTAATACCCATTGGAAAGATCACATCATTATGGGCCAGATATATCCTGGGCAGAGATAATGGGCAATGTATTGAATAGGCCACTTATAATGAAACTCAAATTCTTTTTAGTATAGCTATAGGACTATATCTTTGACCCACCTCCTAATTTAGAACCCACCTATAAACTATAGATAATGGGTGTATTGGGTCTGGACTATGAATAGATGCCTAACTTGCTTCTTCCTTAAATATACCATCTTTCTATCAGAGTAAAAAGCTATACATAGATGTAGAAGATCCCATAACTCTTTAGACATAATTGAAAAATCATCATGGTGGCATATTCCCTGTCAAGCAAGTAGATTTTCTACAGGAGGCATTGACTACAAAGTGTATTTCAACCAAGCCTTTGACAAAGATAGTCAATGTGATTTTTTGATAAAATTGACCAAGCCTTTAATGCAGAGGAGGTTATCAAAGATCTCTTGGAGTCTATTGCTATCTTATCTGCCCTCTTTAACAAGTCCTTTAACTATATCTGCTCTTTTATATCTCATGACCTGGGACTGGCTAGAAGCATCAAGATGTATGGTCTAACAGAGATACAGTAGCTCAAAAAATAGTCTCAATATTTCATACTTTTTAAAAGATTACATTGACATAAAGGATTGGGAGTATTTAAAATTCTAGTTAAAGTATGTAAAATACTATGACATCATGGCTACAAATTGCATTTTAGTTTATTGAATCCTTTTAGACATGCTTTCTATTAGTTTTTGGCATAACTAGTATTCCATTTTGGTCCTTTGCAACCTTTTACAATTCATACTCATTATGAGGAGGTGTTTCATGCTGCCTAAGCTGCTCTTTAAGGTACTTCTAGAGATGTTCAATAGGGTTAAGATTAGGGAATTGGGCTGGCCACCAGAAGACATCAAAGTTGTTGTCTTCAAACTAGTTGTTAGCCCTCTCAGAGTTGTGTTTAGAGTTTTTATCCTGTTGAAAGTAGCAGGCACCCTCCTCTATCTCCAACTTTCCAAAGCTCTCCTTTGCTCCATTATCTAAAATTTTACAGTACTGCTCTGGATCCATGATTCCTACCACCTTTACTAGCTTTTCTACTCCATTTCAACCCATACAGCCCTATACTATAAGATTATTCCCTCTTCCATATTTCACAGTAGATGTAGTGGTTTGGTTTGAAATGCCTTCTCTTTATAGCTTCTACACATACTGCCTTCCATCTGACTCAATTCTGTTAATTGTCTCATCTATTCACAATATTTTTTACCAGTCCTCCACAGTCTAGTTCTAATACTCTTGAGCCCATTTAAGTTGTAGTTGCTGATATCTAGCTTTGAGCATAAGAACTTTTTTCTTTGTAGCAGACCAATATCTCTTTTTCTTCAGTATATTCCAGACAGTCTGAGGAGAGACAGGGTTGAAAATGTTGTTGTTGATAAAATTGGTGGCTTAAACAGCTGTATCAAGTCTCCCAGTTAACATTTGTTGAACAATAGTCTGTTTATCATATGAACCTAAGCTTAGCTGAACAGCTTCCAGAATAGTTTTCCTTATCTACCTTCAACTCTCTACCAATCCTTCCAATAGTAGACTTCCATAGACCAGTTTTAGCTTCAATCTGATGCAGAGAATACCCTTGAGCAAGAAGAGAAGCAACAGTAGAGCATTGTACAGAAGAAGTAGCTTTTATAATAGTGGTTGAAGGTTAAGATGTAGTTCAACTGACTTGAACCACTCCCAAATGCAACCAAAACATGGTCACATGACTCTGTTGATATTCCCACATACAACTTATTCTTATTTCTGACTGAAATAGGAATAAACCTGTAAAGTTAAAGATGCTCAAAAAACTGTCCCAATAAGTAAATTTTTTAAAATGGCCATTACTCCATCAGTTATAATTTAAATTACATAAACTAATGTGCAATTTGTAGCCATGATGTCATAGTATTTCACATGATTTAACCAGAATTCTAAATACTTTCAATCCTTCATACTAATGAAATCTTTCAAAAAGTGTAAGACATTGGGACAGTTTTTTGAGCCACTGTATAGCAGTTCATTGGAGAGGAACAAACCCTCTTGGAGGCAGACAGATCTAGCACCATCTCTGTGGACACAGCACTAACCACCTATGCTGTAAAACCCAATAGAGGCAGTAAACTCATATGTTCTACGTGCAAAGCATAAGATTATCCAGTATATATGTATATAGAGCACACAGCCCTATAGTATATTCTGAAGGGAGGTGTTGGAACCCCAGTTATAATACACTGTCAACTCTATCACAGTGGCCACTGACAAAATGCATGTGTCCCTGGTGATACAATGAACCTCCTTAGCCACTGCAATATTACAATGGCACCATTGTTATATAGACATGTATATATATAAGTAGATAGTAACATAATACCCTCAGTCACTTGTATCTGACTGAGGGTGAGTAAAATTCCACATATTGCACATATTTTGGACTGACATCATGCTATAGATTATATACTTATTGACTTTCTAGGTATAATAGACTTTATAGTCACTTGTATCTGACTGAGGATTATATACTTATTGACTTTCTAGTATGATGTTCCTGCAAGGATTCTAACAGATTATAGGACTTTGCTGCTATACTATCTAAGAAGTATGACATTGAAAATCTCTATACACTTTATACAAATCACACTTTTGGGCTCTGAGTTCCAATCAATTGTATTTATCAAATACATACCTATCTTATCTCTATACAACAAAAACTCTTGTCTTCTAGAGAGTCTTTGTTCTCTTTGTTTTCATAAGTCTTTGACCCTTGAATCCCTTTCTTTTTTTTTATCACAGCTATAGAATCAGTTTTTGACATATCTCCCACAGTACTCACAAACAACACTGTTTATTTTTGAATCTACCCTATTAAACTCAATGCTCACTGGTTTATATCAGTTATACCCTTTGACTATACAACTGGCAAGTTTGCAAAATGGTCAAACAAACTTAAGATCTTCCTTCAGCAAAGTGGACTGGATTGATATATCTTTGCACTGGAGAGCAAGCTGGATTGGCTCATTACTGAACTCAATTCAAGTACTGAGTCCATTGCTTATGCCAGCTAGCTGGCAAACAACAATCTCATTATTGGCATCATCTGAGCAGCTGTGTCTGAAGCTAAACAAGATAGCCTGAGAACCAATGGAACTGCCAAGGAATGCTACAATGCACTAAAGGTGAGAGCTTAGTGTGAAGGACCAGTTGAGCAGGTTGCACTTATCTACAAGACTTTGACCAGATATGTATGTACCTGTTGTAGAAACAATTGAGATTACAGTTCAAAAAATCTGTAATTTTATTGACTATGCATTTGCAATAGGCACAATTGACAAGGACTTACTTAGTGCATTATGTTACTTGATTGTGTTAATGACAAGTCTTTCAAATCTATACAGATCCAAGTCTCTTGCAACCTTGCTGACTTTACCAAGGAAAAGCCTTAGAGTTCCTTTGATATCTACAAGCTATTCCAAACCATAAACAGCCTCATTACTCTCTCAAGGACCTTACATTGCCCTCACTGCCAGAGACAGCAGTAAAGGGAACCCTCTCAGCCACAACCATAGTCCTGGACAGCTATGTTGCAAGATGTGCCACATATCAAAACAACCTTACCATGGCCATATCAAATTGTGGTGTGTTCATCCTGGAGAAGAGATGGCTAGAAGAACAATCAAAGAATCAAAGGCTACATGCAAAGCTATGTGAGAAGGAGGAGAATTAAAGAAAGGAGGAGTATAAACCCTTAAGAATGGCATTGCAGTTAAGAGCCTCAATGGCCAAGCATATGTAGTTGACTTGTCATATCTCTAAAAGATTCAGCTGGACTTCATTACATCTAAACTGGACAAATTTGCAGGAATTGCATCTTTCACCCTTACAAATCCCAATTCAACTGAAATCTTTGAATATCACAGTTTTATAGTGGATTGTTGATGACTATGAACTATGAGCATCTGTTGATTAGAATAACTATACAGTTCTATCCATCTTAGCCACCATACTCATTGCACCACTTAACCAAGCTGAACATACACTACTTGTGTCACTAAATAAAAAACCTTTCTATGTTGATTCTAGGGCCACTGTGCACATTTCTCCATACATGTTCAATTTTGTCACACTTCAACTTATCTACCCTCACCCCATCAGAGGAGTCAGGGATTTATTGATCAATGCAATAGGAGCTGAGAAGATTTGCCTCTATATAGAAGGCAGGGTTGAGATTGAACTTCAAAATGCTCTCTACACTCCCAAGTCAACAGTACAATTGATCTCTGTCAATGCTCTTGCTTCTATGTACACACCTCCATCACATTTGATAATCAAGGAGTTGTCATCACAGACCAAAGTAGCAGGACACTCCTCATAGCAGGACTACTTTTTTCAGGCAGGTGTATATATATGCTCAACCTCCAAAATGCCCTTGCTGAACATGCCCTGTCAGCCCAGCACCATATCTGCCTCAATAGATGGCATTGACACATAAACTATGCTAGCTATTAAGTGGTGGCACTATGGCATGCACTGGCCTTCTCCTAAGTATGCTCTCTGCTTCTCTCCTTGTACAACCCAAATATGACCTTTGCATTCTCAGAAAATAAATAAGAATGCTGGTACCTAAAGTGTAGGTGGAAGGGCATAGAGTGGAGGGTATACTAGATCTAGTAATACAGCTGCTATAAAGCAAGCTGAGCATAGTCTCTAGTATACCTCAAAATGCTGAAAACTGTAAGCATGCATCAAAAACTGTAAATGCAGGGGACTTATCTCAAAACCCTAAAAAGTGTAATGGCTGTAACTGTAAGATGAACCAATGTAGTGAGCACACTAGAAGTCCAATGAGTGGCTGTGCTCTGATCAAATCATGGACCTAAGTCTAAAAGCTAATTAGCCATCACTCATTAAACTTTCCTCCTCTCACTGTCTGCCCAATCCAACTACTACTCCTCTTACCTTGGCACACTAGACCCATCATGGAGACACCCAGCAGCCAGTAGCAAGGGAGACATAAGGAAAAACAAGGGAAGGAGAATTCAGCCAAAGAAAACAGTGGAAAATCTTTCATCAATGATGCTAAGTATGCATCAAGACTCCAGGTATGCATCAGCATGACAAATAGTCATGCCATTATCAAGGTCCATACACACTGGGAGAAGTATAAATGGAAGAGGGAATTAGGGATTTCAGGTAAACAAGTAGTTGCCATAGCTTAGACATCTCCAGGGAGTAGATTTCTTAGGCTTAGGAGCTTCTAATTACTTTGGGAATATTAGTTAATATACTATTTGAGCCCTGTTCATTAGTTTTGAGGCTATCTCACTCTTTTGAACTAAAATTGATAAATTTATTACTACTTTGTTATTAGAATGGAGTTTAAGTATAAAAGAGCCTCAAACTCTTGCAAAAACTAAGCACAACACATTGGCCAAGTTTGTAAAACATTGTGCCATCAGTTAAACTTGAATTTCACATCATTTGGAGCCCACTGCAAAGGGTTCCTTTATACCAAACTCACTTTTGTATTTCTATAAGGAGTCCAACCTTTGAAACATTAGTTTTGCACCTCCTGGGTCTTGGCCCAAAACACATGAAGTGATTCCACCTAAGGTGAAAAATTCTGTTGTAGTTAGGACAAGAGAAACTAGGACTAATAGCAGTGGTTCAAAGTCCTTTTTGTCTAATCCTGAAATCTTGCTCAGAAGAAGAAAACTTCAGATTGAGAAAGTACTTTCAAGTTTACCAAAAGAACTGTGCTCTACTATTCAACCAGTTTCTACTGCCTCTATCATGGAACTAATCAGACATAAGATGCTACTGCCTGACAGCAGGGATGCATCTAAGTTTAAGTATACTGAACCTTCTGAAGTTCAACACTTTTTGCAAAGGATGATCTCTCTATTTGAGCATGCTGGAATACAGGGAGATAAGGAGAAAAAGAAGAGAATTTCAGAGTATATAGATGCTCAGACTGAACAAGAATAGCTAGGCTTTGATTTCTTTGGAGATGACTATACTTGGTCTGCCTTTGAAAAGGAGATTAAGGAGTCTTATTCAGAAGCAGTAGATGACACAGGTAGTGTTGCAAACCCAGACAGAATCTGCAGAGAACATGCTAGACTGAGTGAAAATGATACTACAGAGATCCATTCTCTAATCAGGAAGTTTAAGGCAGAAGCTAAGAAGTTGACTAAGGTTACTGGGAATAGATCTTTAATAGAAAAATTCCTAGGCTGCTTTACCCCAACCTTTGCAGATGTCATAGAAGAGAGGCTAATCAGTAGGTATAGCCACTATAAGGATCCTGCTAGGGCTAGGCATAAGGACAATAAGTACAACTTGTTTGAAGTGCTTACAGTAGTGAGAACTTTGATAGATGGTACTACTCTGAGAAGTTCTAGAGAAGAAAGAGTGGAGAAAGTAGACAGCAGTAGCAGACACAACAAAGAGGAGGAGGCAGAAGAGAGAATAGCTCATCTACAAGATGCTGTAGTCACTATTGGGAAACAGATGGGGAGCATCTAGAGTGCTATGCAAGTCTTGCAAAATAGCTAGCTGGACATGTACAACACTTTCTTGAATACCAGAGGAAATCAGAGTGTCTTTTTCCAACTCCAATTTCTGGGAAGAGTGCTGTTACTTGTTTCTATTGTTGGCAAGCTGGACATACAATCTCAGAGTGTGGAGTAATCAAGGCAGATGTACAAAAGAGATGGATCATCTTGCTGGAAGGCAGAGCCAGACTACCCAATGGTTCTCTCTTGCCTAGGGATCTTGCTGGTATATTTCCTGATGCTAGACTAGTGTAGATACATGATAAACAAGTGAGCATGTACTTTGGATAGCCAACAGATGATGATTCAGATACAGTCACTTATTCTACCTATATAAATGCAGCTAAGGACATAAGGGATGATATGTTGGAAAGCATACAGCTTAAGGAATCAGACCACTTAGAGGAGTTGGAAAAAAGATTTAACAGGATGACTGAAC
This sequence comes from Termitomyces sp. DKA19, assembly GCA_018851325.1. Lineage (NCBI taxonomy): Eukaryota > Fungi > Basidiomycota > Agaricomycetes > Agaricales > Lyophyllaceae > Termitomyces > Termitomyces sp. DKA19. Next base: position 13,213 of record JABCKS010025188.1, on the reverse strand, counting down.
TGCTTAGTGTATTGGTCAATACAAGGAGCATAGCTAATCCTATTGGTGGACAGAAGTCCATCTTTGAGGATTTTTAGAGGACTTAAGGATGACAAAGGGAAAAGAGGCTGCTTATCTAGAAGTATCCACCTTGCCTGAGAGACAATCTAAAGAACCTTGGAAAGAAAAGCTAACTCTGGTGATTTTGCCTAGAGTTGCACCCAACCTAGATCTATCTTTTGAGAAGGTTCCAGCTCTCAATGAGGGACCAGACTTGCCAGTGCAGGACACTATTAAAAGTTTTCTAACAAGAAAAAGGAGGAGGGAGTGGAATAGAACTATTGATAGGCTCTAGGAGGCTACTGTACCTTTTAGCACTGGAGAACTGTTAGATGTGTTTTTTGAATTAAGAGAAGCAATGATACACAGATTGACTTTCAAATCAGGGACTAAGTCTAGAGATCCTAATGTCCCAAAGATAGCAGTTCAACAGCAGACTGTAAGGGAGAAGAAGCTGCCTGATAAAGTAAATGTCAATGACCTACCAATGGCAATCTATTTTATTGCAGATGGGACACAGAAGGAATTGTCTACTAGTGCAGTTGTACATCAGGATTGTGTAGCTACTTACTTGGAAAATATCCCTCCAGGAAAAAAGCCAGTAGTGGTATATATGGCCAAAAATTTGCAAGTGTTGAGATCTTTGTACCCTACTGTCAATCAGAAGGGACAGGTAGAGACAATTCTAGACAGTAGTTCTCAAATAGTCAGCATGGCACTAGATGAGGCACTGTGCTTAGGGTTGACTTAGGATCTAGACATATGCTTGAGGATAGAAAGTGCTCAACAGCCAAGTAGATGCATCAGTTGGTTTAGCCAAAAATGTACCATTTACTTTTGCTGAAGGCTTCACTATTTACTTGCAAGTGCACATCTTTGTCAAGCCAGCTTATACTGTCTTATTGGGTTGACCTTTTGATACACTAACAGAAAGCAACATATAAAACCTACAAGATGGCAGTGCCATTATAACCATCAGAGATCCTAATACTGGATACTAGACAGCTCTTCCTACTCTTCAAAGAGGGAAGATGCCTAAGGTAGAAAGTGGGGGAGATGGAAAACCAAAATTTTGAGTCTCAATGAACTAGTCATAGACCAAGGAGAGATAGCAGTAACACTGGGGGAATTGGAGAAGGGAGAAGTAGTGGTAACTAAATACACTGTAAACAACAGTAGATTCAAGAACCAAGAGTTGAGAGATGTGTATCTGCAGGCTTTTGCATTGGAGGGCAAAGCTGAGGAGAAGGATAAGTAGACATTAGCAGCCTATCTAAATGGGCAGCTGTGTCAGCTACTAGGGAAGTTAGAAAGGATTTTGAGACAGCAGAATAACCTAAAGTTAGGAGTAGGTGTGAGGGAAAGTGCACAAGTATTCTCTAAGAAATACAAGCCTGTTGCTAGAAAGGTGAAACCTGTATTAAGGACCTCTCCTAAGGAGTTCAGAATTGAAAGGTGCATCACTGGAGATCCATTGGCAGACATGTCAAAGCTTGACCCAAACCCACCTGATTTCAAACCCATAGGAAGGTATACTGCTGAGTGCAAGGAAATTATTGACTAAGTACATGGTACAGATTTTCTATAGCCAGAGAAGATGAAGGCAGTACATTATTTGATGATGCTACAGGAGCAGGCTTTCTCAAGGAGGAATCCTTCCCTCTTATAGTGATGCCTATAATCCCTCACACCCCTTGGGTATTGAAGAACATTCTTATTGCTCCAGGACTAAGAGACAAAATCTGTAAAATGATTAAACAGAAGATTAAGGCTGGTGTTTATGAACCATCCAATTCTTCATACAGATCCCAATGGTTTACAGTGTTAAAGAAGGATAGTGAGAGTTTGAGGATAGTCCACAGCCTGTAACCTTTAAACAAGGTGACTATAGCATACTCTGGATTGCCACCAGCAACTGAAGAGTTGGCTAGTCACTTTTTTGGAAGAGCTTGTGGAGGGATCTTTGACTTGTATGTGGAATATGATGAGAGAGTGTTGGTTGTAAGGTCTAGGGATTATAGTGTCATTATTTCTTCCACTAAGGTTATTTACCTTGTATTGTCAGTCCTTAAGTCTCCAGAAGTCACTCTGCTTAACCCATGACTGGTTCTGCCTCAATAGGTGATGGGCCCTGACATTATCTACAATATTTTGTCAACAAATTTAACAGTCCCAAAGCTCATAGCCAATGGATCCAATTGGCCTGTATACTAGGAGCACATCACAAATGCTGTAACTTTGAAAAAGCTTTGTCAACATCTTACAGGTACTGCATGTAAACTGGCCATGCTTATTAAGCATAAAGGGAACTTCTATCAGAATGAGAAATCTCTTGCTCCACTGTCAGACAAGGAGATTGACAAGATTGAAGACATAATGGAGGAATGGTTATAGAAAGAGGTGCAAGTCTATGAAATCATCTACAGTACAATTCATCAGTCCACTTTTCATCAGATAAAAGATGAACCTACTGCTGCTGCTATTTGGAAGAAACTTGTATCAATCCATGGCAGTAAAGGAGCCATATACAAAACTGACCTTTTTGCTCAACTCTAGAACACCCACTTCATTGAAAACATTGAAATCAGCATATGCATTCATCTTGTCAATCTGGTTGTAATTAAAGAGTGTCTCACCAAAATCAGATGTCCTCTATCCAATGCATCTTTTGTCAGCTACATTTGCACCTCACTATCTCTTCCTCCTACCTATAAACCTCTATTTACCACACTTGCTACATCTGCATACACCTCTGGGAAATCTGTATCAAGCCAGGATCTCATCTGGAACCTCAACAAGCAAGCAAACAGTGCTACCATTGAGACCAGCATTAACCACCAGCATGAAGCAATGATTATAGCACATACAAAAACTTGCAGCAGTTCCAAGGACAAAAAGAGAAAAAGCAATCTTAAGGAGAACCATCATTGTAACAACTGTGAAAAGGATGATGACAAGATCCATCTATTGCTGAGTACAGTTACTGACATTTCCAACTATCTTATCTGGACAGCACATGACCTGGGACATACAGTTACATGAGACCTTAGTGACCACAAGATTTTTTGAATCACAAGCACTCATTACATAGAGCCTAGACCATGGATCTAGAACAACCTGGCCTAGAACCTCCTTAGCAACATTTACTAGCAACAACTCTTAGTGACATAAGGACTTCTCTTCCAAAATGCACATATTACATGGACACATGACCTCTTGGACTCTTTATTTTTCTTGTCTCAATTACTAACATACCTGAATGGCATTTACACTTCAAATACTGACATATGGTATGCTCACTTATACTTCCATTTGATGCTCATTTGTTTTTCATTTGACACATTTTATACATACATTTCTGATATTACATACTTATAGCTGGTTACTATCCAAACATTGGTATAAAATTTTGAAAATTTTGACAGACACTGTTACTTTTAGCAACCAGTTTTCCATTCTTATATACATTACTTATAACAGTATAAATACTCCTGGTATATATTTAGTCTTATATGAAAAAGAAAGGTTATAGCCCATCACTACTCACTGCAGCCTTAGAGTACTCTACTCATCATCTCCCTTAGCTTCAGATCTCATTCTTGGTCTTCTTTATCACTGTTATTAGCTTAGTGGCAGCTTTAGCAGACTCATCCTTGACTTAGTATAGTACCAAGTATGGGTGCCTTATAGTGTTATAGTGTCTTAGCAATGTTAGTGACTATAGCTAGCAACTAGTTTTGGTATCTGTCCCCCAGCTTTTATTTATTTTGACTTACATTCCTACCCCTATCCCTCTTCATCACTAGGCCCTCACAGATCTTAGCAACTTCTCCTAGTAATCTTTTGATTAGCAACTTACTGCTCTTTGACCCCCTTTCCACTCTCCTGTCATATCTTAGCAACATTCACTTACTTTATCAACCCTCTCACTTTCTATTGCTTAGTCCTCACTCATTCCTAGCAACTCCTCCCTCCCACTCACTTAGTGATTGCTTTGTCCCCCTCTTTTCTTTCTTCTTTTCCCCTTAGCAACTTAGCAATCTTTCAGTAGCATCTAGCAACTTAGGCTAGCATTAGTAACTACTTTCACTTGCCCCCTTTTCTATTACTACTTTATAGCTCTTGTTTTCTGGGACATTTACTGACTTGCCCTCACACACTTTCTACTACCAGCTACTCTATCTGGTTGCCAGTGCTTTTATAGGTTGTCTTTTTGATTTTTCTGCACAGCAGCTAGGCAGCATAGAAGCACATCAATGGACATACTAAAGACAAGTGCTTTGAGGATGGTGGAGGCATGGCAGACAAGGCACTTGAATAGTGGCTAAAGAAGCATAAAGGGAAAGAAAAGGATAAGGCAAACAAATTTCAGTCAGTGAATACTACTGAAACAGAAGAGAAAAAAGAAAACTATGCTTTCTTCACATATTTGACCATCAACACTCCTGACTATGACATCAGTGACAACATCACACTTGCCATTATGTCTGGACACAGCCATAAAGCCCATGCTGCATCTCCATCTGCCAGCATCATTATTGATTGTAGTGTCAGCAGTCACTTTTTACTATTTTATGAAAAGTTCCTGAATTATCAGGAAATTAGTCCTGAACCTGTTTTTTGCAACCAATGGACACACCTTTAGTGCTCTTGGTAGAGGAGATCTGTGTATTTGTCTATCCATGAAGACAAAGGAAAAGTCAGTTTTCATCCTTTTTAAAAGAGTATATTATGCACCCACTATAGCCTTTATGCTAGTGTCAGTATTGTGTCTCAACTGTGCTGGATGCTCCATCTTCATTAAAGATGGAATGTGTATTGTCCACAGTCCAAAACCACAATGCCAAATCATTGGCCATGTTTCTGCAATTTGTGGATTGTATCATACTAATGGGTCACTTACCTTATCTCCAAAGCATATTGCCAATGTTGCATCTAAATCTATGTCTATTAATAAGCTACATCACTAAATGGGTCATATAAATTACAGTGACTTATAAAAGGCAATATGCCTGAGTATGATCACTGGTATTGAGCTTGACATGTTGTCAAAGCCTGAGTCCTGTGAGGCCTGCATCAAAGGTAAGGCACAATGTCAGTCATTTCCAAAAAGAAGCAAAACAGTCTATATGCACTATGGGAAAAAGATCATTGGTGATCTGTGGGGTCCTGTACAAGTAAAATCTATAGGAGGAAACTTGTACTCCTATATCAATGTTGATCTATACACTTACAAAGAATGAATTATGTTCTTGCCCAAAAGATCTAAGACATTCAAGGCATATTGCAGCTACAAGACATGGGTTAAGGTTTACAGAAATATGACCATCAAAGTCTATGGTAGCAATTGAGGTGGTAAATTTACAAGTGCAGAGATAAAAGCTCATCAAGATGCAACTGGTACTACTCATAACCTTACAGTCTATGACTCTTCACAATCCAACAAGATTGTGGAATGAGGCAATTGCACCATTGTTGAAGGGGCCCATACAATGATGATACCTACAGGTCTTCCAAAATTCCTCTGAACAGAGGCTAAATGCCATATAATATAGCTGAAGAACTGTACACCAACCACTTCACTTCTTGGCAACATTATTGTAACATTTCTGTTATTTAGTTGTGCAGCTTATAATTCACACATCATAATACAAGACCAGTCAATTCTGTCTATAAGAATATGAAGTAAGGTGCTGCCTTACACAAGTACAAATTAAGTGATTTATATAGCATCAGGTGACACAATGCAATGTAATAATAAATAAATAGTATAGATAAAGATAATAAGTATGCATGGGTAACAGCTACTCTATTACATACCTCTCTGTTGAGTCTGTCAACAGACTCACAAATGTATGCTATAATGAACAAGAGAAAGGGGGTGGGATTTGGCATCCCACTCTAAAGGATGAAGTAGAGTCCTGGTAAAAGACTCTGGAAAAGATAGCTGGGCAGAGTGTTATTCCAATGCAAGGCCCAGTCATGCACCAAAAGAGTGCAATGGACATTAGGCCTGCCTAGTATATTAAATATTATGATAAACTACAGTAGTAGTTTATCACTGTAGCCTCTCTATCTGCTAAGTTACAGCTTCTTTACTGCTAATCATATTTGCCCAGTGCTCCAATACAGTATTAGCTGTATTGGCAGAGCCACTTGTTCTCATGTCAGATGCAATGGAAGTAGCAATGTTAGTCAGTACAGTTGTTTCAGATGGGCTAGGGATAACAGCAGGAGTTGTCTCTAGGCTGGGAGCAATTGGCACAATTAGCTCATCAGCTGGGTCTAGTTTCATGGACTTGTCCATAGGTGCATTCCATAGGGATGTACTAGAGCTTGTAGATGGAGCAGGAGTAGATCATACCAATGACAAATGAGGGTCCCACCTCTGGCACCAACACTGCTATAGCTAGTGCCTCTGATTCAGCCAGGGCAACATCCACCACCTCTGCAGGATGCTGCACTAGGTGAGTGAATATGGATGACTTTCTGTAGTGTAGCCATTCAGCTATACACAATGGGAAATGGCCCTGACTCTCCTAGATTTGGAGGAGCATATAGAAGCACTCCTAATCACCTTTAGTGAGTGTATACCACCCATCATATTCCACCAGATGTGGGGGTTTACTAATGGTCTGAAGTCAACAATAGCATTCATTGTCAACCTGTGTAAAGAAGTTTATGTATATGAGACTTCCCAACCAATGGTGATTTAAGAAGTATATGCTATAGGTATATGCATGGTCCACCCAGGCTGGTGGCACATGATTTGCTAGAAGGTGACAAATGACCTCCATTTCACTGAGATTGTTAATCTGCATAGGCAGCACCTGAAGCCTATGCAGTGTAAAGGTGTAGAGTCTGAATGGCTTGAAGTCCCCTACATGTTTACAGTAACAATCTACTACATTTCTATAGAGCTGAGGTTGTGTTACTACCATAGCAGATAGCCACATATAGGCCATGCATGTATGAGGTGAGGTCAGGGCTAGAGCCTGACCTAGGATGTAGCCACAGACCAATTACTGGTCTATATATAATAATGCATTGATGGCTACATTAGAATACAGTTTTTGGAAATCTGAGTGGCTGTAGTGCATAATGTACTGTGCCCACATGTTGATGTCAAAATGTCAGTTGATTGAAACTTAAGTAAGTCCTGCTCTCTAAGTGTTATTATCAGTTCAGTCATACATGGTGAACAATCAAGAGGGCAAGGGGACTGATTGCCAATAAGGGTTCCCTTATAGCAGAGAAGTGGTAATCTCCTCTGGCTTCAGCTCCAGAACCTGCTGCATAGTATGGTCTAGCCTACTAGTCACAGTGTAGTAGGAAATCCAATGGATCTCCTGAAGAAGGAGAGCAGCATGCACTCTCTCCTACATTGTGATGTATAAGTTAGACTTGCAGATGATATAGAGTATCAGCCACAGCTGCTCTAGGTTCATGGGCATTCCTCTAGGGGCCCACCTATAAAGTTATTTGTATTGTGGGGACAAATATTCAATCCCCACTGATTCTGTAGATTGAGTGAAAAGTGCCTTGTTGCCTACAAAGACTGCATTGGTCAATGGTGACTGATAGTAATTGGGGTGTAGCATACTCCAGAAGTCATTGTAGCATTTATACTGCCCTTGTATCCAAATAGTTTTCCAGCTGTCTAGGAGGCAGCCAGGTACCATATCATTGAAGCACTTGAAGTCCATTTTGACCTTCTTAGTATCAATAGCCAATAGCCATTTAGCATTGGCATTGTGAGTTTTCTTGTGACAATGCTTTGTAGCATTGTTATCCAAGTCACTGTCTGAGATATGGTGCTTGGCCAGTGCAACATTGTCTTTGTCATCAGTCTCTGAGTCAGATATGTCCACCCCATCTGTGGCCTCTTAGGAAGACTGGCCTGGGGTAATGAAGAACTCTTCATCACATAGATCCCACTGCACTGAGGGAATGTGCTCTTGAGGCAGGGCTCAGGGTATTGTATAGGTTCTTAGCTCAAGGACCTTGATGGTTCATGCCACTGATCCTTATAGCACATTTGCAGGATTGACAATCAAAGTAGTGATGCCTTTCTAGTTGGCTGCTAATGCTTTTACCTAGGCTGGCTTTGCAGAGCTAGTCTTATCAAAAGCTGGCCTAGAGGGTCCAGCAATAATGGTAAATGCCCCAATATCAGAATACATATCCATCATCTGGTCCTTGCCAACAAGTACTACATCATAGTAGGGTATGAGTGGTGCCTTATAGGTTGACAGATCTTCTAGAGTCTCTGAAGGCTTGGTACAAGCCTTCTTTGCCTCCAAAGTATGGGGAGGGGATGCTACCCTCATCCTCGGAACTGACCAGAAGAGGTCTACTCAGGCCTCATCCTTCTGATTACATACAATGTCAAGTTCATTGAGAACTTGAGCCAGTGCCAACTGCACTCCAGGATTATTAAGGACATTGGCTCTAATATCCTCTAGTACTCCAGTATTGTGCAATTGCTGGAGCAGATAAGCAATCTGCTCATCAGTTGTAGACAATAGCTCAGGCTCCTTTACTTTGCCCTTGCCCTTCTCCTTAGCTAAGAAGCATTGCTCAACTGTCTTCCAAGTAGTTGACAAGGAGGAATCAGCCTCCATTGCCAGCACAGACAATGATGTCCTGGTCATTGCTTGTTGTTTTTCCTTGGACTTTGAGGAAACCACTGATCACTCTGCTACACTTGCTGACAATGATGGAGCATTCTGCAAATGCACTATAGTGGGGAGTAGTGAGTATATCTGCCATGGAGGAACCAGCATGCCCATCATTGTGGTGATGAACTCCAGACCCTCCTCATTCACTTCTGTCACATTAGAGTGGCAAGTAGCAGGGACCAAGATCTCTACTTGCATAGACATGACCTGCCACACTCATTGTTCAGCCAGGTCCAGCCAATAATGGTGGGACCACAGAATATTATAGCACCATATATTGTTGGAACTCCTGTAACCACACAGCTTGTGGGGCCACAGGTTGTCCAAAGTTTGCTGCTGGGAGTACCCTTAGCCTCCCACATCTTCAACCCATTCTACCACACTGTAAGGGACCACTGCATTCACTCACTAGCAATTGCTGCATTACCACAGTATAGCTTGGGGCACTCCCATAGGTCCCACCCTGATAGGTTTTGTATCCCATTAAGGTATTCTCTTTACTGTTGGGGGTGGCATATCCTTAGGCAACAGTCCCACATCAAATAGTCCCCTTATAGGGGGTATCCTACCCCCTGGTACTCCTCTCCTTCTTGAGTTCTGTTCAGAGCTCAAAGTATAGCCTGGTGGCCTCTCTCAGTTTCTTTTTCTTTTTACTATTACCCATCAGGCAACAAAGCTTTTTGTATGAGGTTGACACATTACACCAATGATGTAGAAAGAGACAAAGACATATTGGCTTAGTGGTCAGCCAAAAAACTTGGCTGACATAATATAGAATGGCCACCATGCCAACAGCCCTTTCATTTCCTATACTAAGTCATTCTGACTTTGACCTTCTAGCTAGCTGTGCAGGGCATTAAATGCCCTGCAATTCCAAGTAGTAGTCAAGGGCCTCCAAGTCCTTGTATATTGAGAGGGACTTTCATATAGTTCCCCTAAGGCTTTACCAAACCTTAAACTCAAGATTCAATCCTCTCCACCAATGACCCATGAGGTCATTGACAAACCACTCCTAGTCATTAGGCATGCTGAAGTCATATGGCTTGAGCATAGCTCTGTTGGGAAATGACATGTTATTGCTGGCCTAGTACAGTTACAACAGCAATATGTGAAACTTAGGATAAATCCTTTGTTTCAGAAGTGCTGCCAGCAGCTTCAGTATATAATTAGAGGTCTCAAAGGCCTCAAAAATCCTATATAGCCCCACCTATTTAGGCCAGAGCTTCTGCACCTTGCCCCTCAGGAGGTCAAGGTTCCTAGTCAAAAAGTACACCAACATACCTTTTGCCAACTCAGAATCTAGTTTACAATATAAGTTTGCAGCATATATCTGAAAGATGCATGCCTCAATGATTGCATCATGTATAGCCACCAAGTTTTGCAATGCTTGGTGGGCAAACTGCTTGATTACAGTTAGAATCACTGAGTCCAACTGGATTTTGTGCAATATTGATGGTATGTAGCCACTGTTCAACTTAAATGGTGCATACTTTGTTGTCTCTAACATATTTGCATTGATTACAAACTTGGTTAGGTCTATAAGTCCTAGCTAATCCCTCTGATCCAAGTGCCCAACAGTGCACAAGATCTGGCCAACATTCCTGCTAGCTCACTCAGTCTATCCATCTGTCTATGAATAGAAGGACATAGACATTAGAAGCTGCACTCCTAGCATCTTATGTAGTTTACACCACCATTTTGACATGAACTTTGGGTCACAGTTACTAACAATTAAGCTTGGGAGACCATACAATCTCACAATCTCCCTCATATAAACCCAGGACAGCTGCAATACTGTTATGGTAGCATATATAGGTATCAAGTGTACTATGCTTGTCATGCAACATATAAATACTTATAAGTAGTTATAGCTCTTGGACTCTGGGAAGGAACCAATGAAGTCCATTCCAATGAAGTCCCATGGCTTCATTGGAATGGGAAGGAAATATAGTTTCCCTAAAGGGAGCTGATTACTCCCTTTTGCTCATTGGCACCATTGGCAGGTTGTGCAGAATGCTTGCATATCTGCAGCTATTGTAGGCTACCAGTACCATTGACAAATGTATTCCATCATTTGTTGGGCACCAAAGTGCCCCAAAATGCAATCAGCTTGGTTCACCAGCATGGTGACCTTATTTTAATCTCAAGGTATACACAATATCTTGTGGCCCATGAGGTTAGTTGTCCATATGAGCCCCTCTGTCTGCTGGAATGCCTTATAGTCCTCTAGTTGAGTTAATATTTCTACAAAGAGCTTATCTTTATTGTATAGCATCTAGACTTTATGAAGAAACCCTTCCTCTGACTGGTTTTTCAGCTGAGGGCAATTGGCCATCCCAAAGATGGCCTCTCTCAGAGTCATGTCTTCTAAGCCACCCTAGTTCACTGACTCTGGTTGGGTCTCTGCAGCCAAGCTGCTGACACTGTTGGCAAGCACCTGCACCTCCTTGTTATGTCCTTTATGACAATTGCACACTGGCTAGTTCCTATGACTTTGTCCATTATAGAGAGCACATATCTGATCTAGTTGGGCCTGTATCTCCTATAGTTGCACTGGGGGCAGGTCATCTCCCTCTAGGTCAATTTATGCATCTGTGCATACATAGTCATAGATGTAATTCATGTTTCAGGGGGAGTCACTCTTAAAGTAGTGGAATAAACAATCTACTACCTTGTTGAGTTTGTTTTTGACATAGGTGATGTCAAAGTTGAACCTCAATCTATAATCTATCCATTATCATTGACATAGCAACAAATTCTGTTGAGTAAAACTCAAGTGCTTTATAGTCTGTTATCATATGGATCTGATAGCCCAGAAGCTTATCCTCCCACTTTAGAAAGGCTTCTAGAATTGCCAACATCTCTAGTTCATACATGGCATAATTCTGCTGTGCATTGGTGAACTTCTTGAAGATGAACTTGGCTGGCCAACATTTCTGCCAGCTCAGTCCTTGGCCATACATTGCTCTAACACCTGTCTTTGATATGTTGCATATCAGCTATATAGGATCCTTATGTCAAGGATCAATTGGCCATATGACTGGTGTTTCAGTGCATATCTGCTCAATTATGTTGAAGCACTGCTGGTGGATAGAGTGCCAGTAAAATGGCAATCTGTTCCATATTATAGCTATTAATGGCCCTGTATATGCTGAAATATTGGGCAAAAAGGTCTCAATATAATTCACCAGTCCCATGAACTATTGGATGTTGTTGTATATTCTAGGGGTATACCACTTCTGGATCCAATTCAACTTATCCATATCAGGGTGAACTCCTTGCAAATCAATAATATGGCCAAGGCACTCAATGCACTCAGCATACAGCATATACTTCTTCCATTTAAGGTAAAGCTTGTTTTTGTATAGTCTCTCAAAGACTACTCTGAGGTGCTCCTTATGCTTCTTATCATATCTGAAAAGATGAAGATATTGTCTAGATACATATGCATTCATTTCCTAATGATATCATAAAAGATAGACATCATTAGGTGTTGGAATGTTGCTGGCATGTTACAATTGCTAATTTACATATTACTGCAATATGTACCAGTGATAGTCATAAATGCAGTTTTTGATACATCTGACATCCTTATCCTCACCTGCTCATATGCATCTGTAAGGTCAATTTTTGACCTTATAGGGCACATGGACAATATCCTCCTAAATGACTTCCTGATTGGGTAAGGGCATCATGTCCTTAACCATATTATTATTGCATTGACATGCATCTAGTGCCATCTATAATGATCCATCCTTTTTTGGGATACACAGTAGTAGTGTAGCCTGATCAGCTACACACAGCACCCACTACTTTGTTTGCACATAGCAGTCAATTTTATTCCACAACTGCTGCTGCAGTAATTTTGGGCACCTTGGCATGAAATAAGGGTTGTATGCCCACTCTAGTGTAGATTTTGGAATTGGTCAATCCTAAATCCTTCATTTTCTTGACTGCAAAGGATTAGGCTGATTCTTTTTCCCCATTTGCTGCCCAACCTCTGCCTTCAGAAGTCCCTGTTCAGCCAACTTTGACATGCTGGAGTCAACCCTCTCCCCTTCCAGAAGAGTATTTCAACAATACTCTTCTTCCAGTAACATTAGTGATGAATGGTCCTTGGACAGACTCTCAGTCACTTGAGCTTGGTCCTTATCCTCAATGTCCTCCACAGTGGGCTGTCTCAGTCCACCATGTTTTTCAAAGAATTGGCCATTGTCAGGTCTGGCATATTGAGGATACCCATTATCACTATACAAAGTAACCTCTTGAAATTCCTTGGGGTATTGTTTGGAACATTGGCCATCTACCATGCACTTTGCATTTGGATAAGCAATTCCACATGGGCCATGAACTATGTTAGTGGTTACAACCTGATAATAACAAATAAGTGACTATAACAATAATTCAAACCAAGGTAATACCTGATATAATTGGGGCTGAGTTACTGGATCAGGAATTTGAGCAGAGACAATAGTGTCTACATGAGCAGCATC
>JABCKS010025187.1:0-22775 GCA_018851325.1 Termitomyces sp. DKA19 | reverse complement strand
TTTTTTGTAACAAGAGATAAGATGTTTGGAATGAGCTTTTGTCTGATGCCAAGTTCCAGTACAACAACCATGTTCATTCTTGAACACAGTTAACTCCATTCTTCCTGGACACTGGACAACACTCTTGCATGAATTCTGAACCCTAAGCAAAACCCTTGGAGAATGATTCAGTGAATGAGTTTGTGGACAGGATGAAGAAGGTACAGGAGGAGGCAAAGGCAGTATTAGTGAAAGCAAAGGATGACATAGCATATTATTATGACTTATGGTAGATACCAGCCTTGGTGTACAAGTCTGAAGACAATGTCTGCCTGGATAGTTCTAATATAGAGATAAAAAGACCATCTCAGAAGCTGTCACATGGTCACCTGGGCCCCTTCAAGGTGGAAAGACAGATAGGGCCATTAGCCTACTGGTTGAAACTTCCTGCAGGCCTATGTTAGTTGTACCCAGTTTTTAATACTGTCAAACTCTTTCCAGCTCCAGAGGATTCTATTTCTGGTTATCATCCAAAGCCACTACCACCCATACTGGTTAATGATGAAGATGAAGGGAAGTTTGAAGTGGAAGAAATTTGGGATAGTAGAGTGTTCTTGGGAAAGTTACAGTTCAAGGTGAAGTGGAAGGGATATAGTATTGAGGACATCTCTTAGGAACTACAGGCAAATGTGCATGCATCAGCTCTGATCTGGAATCTTTACTGTAGGGACCCTAGTGCACCAAAGGCAATCCAAAGCATCTACTCTGACACAGCATTTGACAGAAATTGATCTATGTATAGGCCTGACTAGAACTAAGCTTGTGCTCAGCACAGTCCAGCACTAGACAACTACATACTTTTTCTGTGATGTACTGTGGAACTAGCCATTGCTTGACAGTTGAATACAGATCATTCTAGTCTAGACCAGAGCTTCAGACTCTGCTAATGTGGCAAGAATGGCACAGGTGTATGAAAGTTCTCTGCACTCATTGTTTCTCACACAATATGGATTATGCTGTGAATAGACAATGTCACAATAAGCAGAGCCAACATACCTCCCTGGGAAGGCAGTAATAACAAACAAATACAAGGCAGCAGTAGTGTGAGAGATAAAGCTGGATTGCTTAACAACTGACAATGGAAGATTTGGAAGGAGAGTTACAGATGTTAAGCTTCTTGCCTAAAAACTCAGACCCTCCTAAGTCCTGGAGGAAAGCAACTGAAGTTTTAGTAAGTATTGGTTGATGACCCCCATGGGTCACTGAGTTCTCACATAGTCACTGTGGGCACTAGAAATTGTTTTCCTAGGAAAAAGGGAAAAAGAAACATGTTATACCATTTCTTTGTCAGCTTTTTGTTTCAGCCCTAGATTATGTGCATTAGAAATGACATAACATGTTTCTTTTTTACTTTTTCCGAGGGAAACGACTTTCGGCGCCCGCAGTGAGTGCGTAAAAGCATTTCCTTCCGGGGTGGCTCCAGATTCAAATAATATATATATATATATATTAAGCAATAGCATAACATATCCTAGGGTGTAAAGCTTGACTTTGTGAATTATTTACTATCCTGCCGTGATACCCCCAAAAAGTGTTTAGTGAAAGAATGCTTGCACCCAGTGATCATTGGCAAGTAAACGAGCAAGACATTAGTCCCGTCAGGCAACTTACTCGGAAACTTATGATAAGGAGCTAACAAGAATCCGTCAAGATTCCATATTGACTATCTACAGCAATGGGTAGATCTTTACAATTCTTCCCCAAACTCCTATGATAGAGTATCTCTGGCGGCGCTTGTCACCCTTGCAGCCTGTAGTTTTGTGTATGTTTCAAAGCATTTTTGGGGCCTCTTGTACCGAGCTCAGCCGAGGTTTTGGAATGGGACTGATCGATAGTAAATAATGCATCGAAGTCATTGATAAACCCTTTATACAGGAAGGAAAAGTATAAGTCGAGAATCAGCCTGAGATGTATCATAGAAAACGACAAACCCCAAACGACGAAGAGGATGAACACTTGATTTGTATCGTTTGAAACATTACTTACGACGGAATGGAACGCACGGAGATGTGATGTCACAAGAAAGAAAACAAGAGGATGCAGCAATCCGGTACTTGAAGGTTCTCAGAACGAAAAAGATACCGTAACATAGTCAAGTGACTGCCTGGCATCTTTGAGGTCGGTATTGCTAAATCAAGAGGCTGGGTTGCGAAGATTTTCTGATGTTTGATGCAGCCATAGTCGCTGTGTAACCATTTCCGATTTGCAAAAATATGACACTGAGCCAATACAACGATATGGACAGGGTCGATCGTATTGTTCAGACTATCATGAATGACTGGTTCTCTCAGATCCGTTCCTGTGTCGTCGCTGGTGATGGCACATTTTTCTTGGTTAGGGCTTGGATATCTTGTTCTGTGACGGGAATATGTTAGTCACCTCTGGATGTCAATCAATGTGTTAACTCACGTATACCCCATACATGTGAGCGCAGGTCTAAGAATTCTGTGTAAGGGGAGAATGTTATATGGACATGAACTTACGAATAAGAAAGGGAAGGAACTGACCAACATGTAGGCCATCAAGTAATTTCTTGGCTTCTGCTCGAACTCTGGAAATATCTTCCCTGGATGCTGAAGCTTGTGCGAGCGCCTTGAGATCTTTTTCTACAGCGTCTATCCTGCGAACGTGTGCAGATATCTGAGCACCATGTATCATAAGTAATGGAGTGGAGGCTAGGGAGTTTAGTAGGATCGAACCTTTTCAGTACTGAGCTGTAGGGTTTCAACACTAGCCTGAAGAGCAGCAGATGCTCGTTGGTATTCTTCGAGGAGATGGTATGCAGCATACGAAGAGGCCACGGAAAATCCAAATAGAAATCCTGCAATTCTATATCACGGATTTTATTCAAGGCGCTTCATCATGTGGTTAGGACACTAAATACCCGCCACGGAATCCTCCAACAGGTTTCTTTTGTACCTGGATCGTCCCAAGGTTCGCAGAACCGGCCTCGTTCCTCAAAACCTGAGCACTAGAGAAAAGACGTGCTGTTGAAGCGCGTGAGACTATATGTGTGGCAGAAAGCCAGCGTAGGAAAACCATTCTGGGCGACTCGGGGGAGCCGAACCGTGACCAAATGTGAATTTTTGAATAACTGAGGGGGATTTCGGACGGGTTGCACGTGCTTGTAATTTCCTCACCTGCTAAGCCTTTTCTCTGTCTGTCACCTTGCAAAAGTCGCGTGCAATTCAAGATTATGGCACCTAAACGCAAGGATGGCTTCGGAGGTGAACCGACGGGACGCGAGAGGAAAAAACTGAAGATGACCGCCGCGCGTACAATTGCAGTACAATCTGTTAATACCGTGTCTTTACCTGAGAACACTGGAGCAGGCTCGTCAAAAGGAGCAGTTAAAAGTAAGCTTTACCTAAATGTTCATCAAACCTCGGCTCAGTTGGATTTCAAAGGGTTGAACGACCTTCCAAGTGCGATTGACGTCGAGAAATTCGCAGAGGTGGGGACATTCAATTCAATTACGATCTGTAATCATGAACAGAACTCAATGCAGGCACGAGCCTTTGAAATCGATGCCATGCATAGTGCAATGAAGAACGCGAGGTGAAAAAACCACCCCTTGTGTGTTATTTGGGTCGTTCAAGCCCCCCTTTTCAGTGCAAGTTCGACATCAAGAGCTTGGCAGGCCCTGCCTCGTCATCTACGGAGAAGGGCTGCTAGTCATGATGTCCGTCGTGTCCCTCTTAGGCTCCGTGAGAAAGCTCGTGCAGAGGTATTGAAACAATCAAGTTAATCACCTACGAAAGAATGTCCTAAAATTGATCTATTTAGATGGATTCACTTCATAAGAAAGCCTTAGGTCACTCACTTCCGAAGCTCGGGAAGCTCGGGAAAAACAAGTGTCTCAAAAGAACTGAGCTTTTCGCGAAACGACAAAGTCCGTCTCCTTATCTGTGCTCACATTATATGGACTCAGCCGCGTCAAGGAGACAAATTATGGCTTGAAACACACATTTGGCATGCGAAAAGAATGAAAATGGATAATATGTGGGGTTATAGACTCGTAAGTTGTCGCTTTACATACCTTTGGACCAGCTAATAGAGCTGTAGGCGGTCCACCCTACCGAAAAATCGTATCGTCCGTCTCACAGAGCTTCAGTTCACGGTTCTATAATCCACGATGCGTCTTATCACTCCATCATCGAGTTGAAAGGAACAGAATATATATTGAAGCGGGTTTTGGATACATCTTGTGATCCCAATGGTCCGAGTCCCGGATCCAAAAGGTATGTCTGTTCTATATGTACATACTAGCTGCTCGATAGCTCATCATTATCAACCAGGTACTCCTCTGGTTCACGAGCATTAGAGACCTACATTTATAAATCAGGCCAGTACCCGTTCGGCCTGATATCTCCTATAACAGTGATCTGGAAACCCCTACCCCTCAACTCGTCCTCAGTCATAGATTCTCCAGAAGAGGAGGATATACAAGATGGAGATCCTGCATCCGCTGGCCAATCGTTGTCGAAACGGAAACGAAAATTGAAGAGAAAAGAGAAAAAGATAGAACAGGAAAATCCAAGTGGACTGCCAGATTTGGAGACGCCACGAATTGTGTGGATCATCTCACATCCTTCTGCTTACCAAGATGTCCTATCTTCCGTCCAGACTTCGGCATCTATGACTCTCGAAGCGTTTCGGCACGAAAATCAGAATAAAGAGGTTGGAGTTGAAATTGGTGACCTGCGTGGACAAATCAACATTTTCGAAATTATGGGTCCGAAGTCAAACCAGGTTCTGAAAGGTGCCTTGAACCCGGTATCGCAGGATAAGAGAGAAGATTTCAAAAAGGTGCTCAGCTTCTAAACTTGCTTTCTATCACTTGTTCCTTTATTAAATTCGACTGGGCAGTTTTGGTCTCGATTTACGAATATGCAAACTTCTGCAGAGATGAGTCGGGGTACAGTTGTTGGCTTCAAAGTTGTCGATCCACGTCTTAAGCAAGTCCCTCCTCGAATCAACATCACTTCTTCCTCATATTTTCTCTGACAGGTTTCCCCCAAAGAACGCTAAAGCTCAAGCCCCATCAAGGGATTATATTCCTTCCACAACCGTCTTCCCCTCTGCACAACTAGCTCAAAGCGACATTTGGGACGAGGCTGTTAGAACACAGCTAGCAAGGCCGAGATATAAGAAGAAAGATTTGGACGAACGGAGATCAAAAGTAGGTCATTTCCAAGTACAGTGTGCTTATTATGAACGTTTTTGGGTAGTTGTTGATCCCTGGGACGGCCCTGAACCCTGAACGGCAGGATGACCGTATACCAGTCCTTCTTATCCAACGCTCGCTTGAAGTGCCTGAATCTAAGACCCCAGGGATCCACGGATGGACTTTGATTATCCCTTCTGGCTGGGCCATGGCCTTTTTCAACTCTCTAACATTCACGGGAACCCGAATTGGCGGACAGCGCGAGCGACAGACACAGGCTTTCGAAGCGGGGACACCTTACTTTCCGCGAGATCTCCCAACTTCAACGGGCTATGATGCGTATGCTACGGCACGAGCCAAAGAAGATAAGGCGAGATGGGACAGAAAATCTCCCGCAAAACGCCCAAACTACGAGAAATTGGGAACGAGTAGCCCATGGAGGGCCGATTGGCATGGTATTCTTGGGCTTCCCTGTCACAAGTTCGAAGAGGAGCAAGAAGAAGAGGCAAATTCGAGTGAAGCGGAGGTCTTCGTGTCAACTCAAAGAGAACTGGCCGTCGAGATGGAAACAATTGATGAAGGTCCACAGATGTGGTTATTGCGAGGAAGCGAAGTGCCTTTTGTGATCTCGAATATGTCGAAAATGTTTATCAAAGGTGCAGCAGTGCTGCAAGAGATCGATAAACTCCGGCAAAAACGGGGGCTCGAAGCATTGGGGTCGAGCATCAAGGCTGACGATCTTCTAAAGCGGGCTCTTGTATCAGTCAGAATCAAGATGTGCGGAAGGGGTGCGCCCGAGGATCTGGCCATTATATATCAAGTGAGAGATGATGAGGGGATGAAGTGGGAGCGAGCTTTGCGTAATCCTAATGGGGGTTATCACGAGGAAGAAACAGAAGAAGAGGTAAAGGTCAGCTTGTCTTGTTTCATTGTCTGAGGGAACCACTCTCAAAAGGTCATCCAGCTGTCCGAAAGCATTCCTCCTAAATCCTCCATCATTGGTTACGTTACCACCGGGCACTTTTCATTGTCTCAAGGGCAAGGCTTTGGTATTGGCGCAGTACCTCTCGCCAAGTTTCTGGAATTACGGGAGCAGGTTGAAAGGTAAGCGCTAATTTTCATCCATCCGGAAACTTGGTTCCAATACCCTATTCTTCCAGGCGCCACACCAACACTACTTCATCGAATCCTTCACTTTTGGTAAAAGTGCGCAACAGAAGTGGACTACAATGCCGAGCAGCCTATATCGAGATCTTGGCATATTAGAACCGCGCTGATAGTCACTATTCTGTTTTGCTAAAAGGTCTTGTATAATCTGACAAGTGGATACATATATGCGCGAGAAGTCCGATGATAATCAGAATTTAGAGTACAGTAAGACATGAAAAGCATTGTCAATTTGTCATGCGATCAACCAATTTTCCATTTTTCGACAGCCTGTTGCACGAGCTTCCCCATCTCCATCCGTGCCTGTTTTTTAGCGCTGTCAGAAATACCTTCGAGAGCGTCCAATGCGCCAGGGGAGGTTTGGAGAGGGTCAAATTCAAGAAGGTGTCCATCCTTTGTGGGTATGGCCACCAATGCGGAAAACGACCGTGTGTGAGTAAGTGGCCGAGGAGTTGTTGATGGATTTGGCTGCGAGAAAGATTGGGGAATGCGGGGTTCATGCGTAGGCTGCACTTGTGGTGTTAGCTGTGAGTGTAAATGGGGTTGCAAAGAACCCTCTCGTGAAGAAGAGGGTTGTGAGAGAGCCGTATACATGCTACTCTGCGAGTTTGTTCGTGAATGAAGGCTTCCCTCGCTGTTCAAAGGGAAAGCAACAGAAGGATCGCGTCGAATCATTATGCTGCTCTTCGTCCGCTTCGACGTGCCAACACTAGTGTGTGTAGGATCACAATCTCGTGTTTCTTCGTTTTCAGTGTCGCCCTGAGCCAGTTCTACGCCTTTAAGCCAGCCCATACCAAATTCATAGGGATTGGCAAGCGGAGATCCATTGACACTTAGCATGCTTTCATCCCGACGCGGAAATCGTAGTGTTGTCCGAGGAGGCACCTCATTGCTTGGGTACTTGGGTGTCTTGGGGGGAAGATTGGGCTTGAAATCAGAGATGGATGGTACGCGCGACTTGTTTGTTGCGGATTTTGTTGGTGATGTCGGGCGGAATGGCGGAGGGCGCGAATGCGGTGCTCCCAGATTGCTACCAAATGGAGGCCGAGTTCTTTGTAGACTCGGGGAAGGTGCGACCCGACCCATTGTACGTGTCTATTGTACCGAAAAGAAATTTAGAATATATTTCATTGGTGAGGACGGGAGTACATACAGCTCCGGGAGTTTTGCTTCCTGTTGCGTTGAGACGCGCACGTTGTGCTGTACCAGGCCCGGTGGACGACCCTGCTTTCCGAGGAGTATCGACGATAGCTAGACGGGCTATAGAGTGAAAAATAAATTCTGAGCGAAAAGATCGAGATGAAGCCCTGACCATTCTTAGGAGCTTTATGTATGAAGTCTTTCCCTTCAACGACTTCTTCTTGACTGGCAATCCATTTTCTCTTCCTCGCATCCTTGTCAAGCTCGCCCAGAGATCCTTCACCACCAGCTGCAACGAGCCTCTCCTTCTGTACACCTCGAAGTGCCGCCTGTACATTGCCATTGTACTTTTCACCGAATTCGCGCATTGTCATGCTCCGGACTTGTTTCGGAATTCGAGATACCTGCCCCTCCTGGTGAAGATTGAAATTTTCAAGCCGATCTGCTAGCCATGATTCGAATTGTCGTATTCGATGAGTGACTGCGAAGCAGCGGTGAGATAGTACAGTGCAGGGAGAAGGGAGACTACGACGGACCTTCTAACTCAAGGTTAGCTATGAGATGCTGTTTCTCATCTTCTGTGTATTTTCTGCTCTGCTTCGGGAGGTCCATGATGGGTCAAGTACGTCAGGCGTTTTTGTTGAAGGGCACACAACCGCACAAGCGCGCCAAAAAGTCGTCACGTGCGACGCGTTATCAAAACCGAAGTCGTTCGACAGCAAGGCTTCCAATTCTATCCTTTCTTCCCGTATCGTGTCCTATCTAGGCTTATTCATTTCCCTCAGAGTATCGTCTGCTTGCCCATGGCCCCCAAGGAAGTATATCTAGTCATTGGGGGGAGTGGCTTCGTTGGCAGGCACATAGTACAGCAACTTCTCGACCGGGGCGACACTGTAGTTTCGCTGGATATTGTCCAGCGATACCACGATGTTCCGTTCTATTCAGTAGACATAACTGACGAAGAACAAGTTGCAGATGCCCTTCGTAAAGTTCGTCGCAACCTCTAAGGATGCCCATATTTACTCATAGTACCTCTACAAGTGTGGTGCTACATGTATAATACACACAGCTTCACCTCCAGCAACAATCAATAACCCGGCTCTGTTTTTCAAGGTCAATGTTGACGGGACGAAAGCAGTTATTGCGGCTGCAATTGCAACAGGAGTCCGCAAACTTGTATATACCAGCTCGGCAGGTGTGGTGTTCAATGGCGGCGACCTAATCAATGCGGACGAGCGTTTAGAGCCTCCAGAGGTGCCGCTCGATGCGTACAATGATTCGAAGGCGAAAGCCGAGGCCATTGTCCTTTCTGCCAATGGCAAAGATGGGCTCTTGACTGTAGCGATACGACCAGCAGGCATATTTGGGTGCGTCACATTCATACTCCCATATAAACATATTGTGCCTGTTGACCTGTTGACGGTCTCGTTCAGACCTGGCGACCGACAAGTAATGTCTGGCATGTATACGGTCTATGAAAACAACCAAACCCACTTTCAGATTGGTGACAATACCAATTTGTTTGACTGGACTTACGTCGGAAATGTTGCTCGTGCCCATATATTAGCAGCAGACAAGTTGGATGCACCCCCACCATCAACACCCCTCAATACATTTGAGAAAATGCCCTCCGCCATCGAAGAGGTTGGTCCGCTCTCAGATGCTGAAGAAAAGCTCGTCAACTACCCCCTGCCCCCCATCACCCTCACCACTGGCAGAAACCGAGTTCCCACATGCGAAGCACGTCCTCTTGGCCCCTACATAACACCTCCCCTCAACGCCGAGAAAATTCTGGCTGCTTTCAATGATCCCGATGCCGTCTCCGAACGCCCCATGATTCGAACTCGCTATGATCCACTTGTTGACCTTGCAATAACGAAGGCCAAACTGCACTATCCTGAAACTAGTCCTCTTCAAGTCGCTGGTCAGGCCTTCTTTGTTACAAATGGCGAACCTTGTTACTTTTGGGACTTCCCTAGATTGGTCTGGCACCACCTTGACTCGGTATTTCCGGGAAAGAGACAAGCTCGCAAACTCTTGAAACTTTCAAAACCTATTGGGTTGATGGCCGCAACAGGGGCAGAATATGCAGCGTGGTTGATGGACAAAGAACCTACATTCACAAGGTTCAAGGTGTCATATAGTTGCGTTAACCGTTGGTATAATATTGAAAAGGCACGTCGTGTGTTGGGCTATGAGCCCGTAGTTGGTTTGGAAGAGGGCATTAAGCTCATGGTTGAGGTAAGGTCTCCTTCCCTGTATTCTCTATACTTGTCTGACTTGTCATTCACAGTGGTGGGCTAAAGAATATGCCGCAGGGAGTCACAAAACTGCACACTGATCGATATCTATATATCTGAATTTTTCTCTGCATTTCCCCTATATATCCATTTCTATCATGTATCTTACACCTGTCTATGTACCGGGACAAGTATATTAGTATTTGACTCTGAGCCTGAACGAATGCCGTCACAAAACTGCCAACACAAACCTTTACGGATCAAAAAATGTCTTCAACAAGTTCTCCATCTCTTTTCCCACCCCAGACAGCGTCCTACATTCTTTCTTTTCAGTTCTCCTCATGGTATCCCCACTTCTCAGGTCTTAGTATCAAATCTACTATAATCAGTCCTCTCTCACAAGAGTTTCAAGATTATCTCGATGCTGATGGTGTATTTGTCCCGAAAGGATCGGAAGACAAGTGTGTCTGACTCTGATCCAACTCGTACCGTCCTCACAACTTGGTCATTCAAGCCTTGTGGAGAGCAGTTTATCCGACGATGAGGATAACGAAGATGAAGAGGACGAAGAACATCCGTCTTTTTCTTTTCCCGAGCTAGACACGCGGATTCGGGAGTGTATAAAGGTCTATGAGGCAGTCTTTCCAAAACTCAACTTTTCATCTCCGAGAGTGAGCTCGCGTGCTCGCACTGCTCTTCCATCGCGTTGAATTTAATACGTGTTTCAAGGACGCCTCGTGGATACTGCCTGCTTCCTCACCTCTGAAATGCACATCACCATCAGATGTGTACTTATTGCTCAAATCCTCCGATTTCATCACCCATGACCTCAGCGCCGAGAATGTTTTTACAGGATGCAATGATCTCCCCTCCTTCTATGAACTGGAGTTGGTGTTGCGCAAATGGTACGCTATGGACCGTAGTCGAGAGTTGAGGTGTTTTGTGCGACATAATTCTCTCGTGGGTGCGTCTTTACGTTCCTTTTGTAGATATCTTTCATATATCTGTTACTAGCCATCTCGCAACGCGACACTAATTACTACGACTTCTTGAACGAGCCTGCCACAAAGAGGTCCATCGCTCGGAGCGTCAAGACCTACTGGCAAAAGAAAGTTCGGGATTCAACATATTGGAAAGAAACTCCCGACTGTGCGTTTCTTTGATACCTAGTACTGCACGTTCTCACCCTCTCACTACAGATGTATTTGACTTTTTCCTTACTCGAGACTTGTCCGGGGGACATATCATCGACTTCAACCCCTACGCACCTCGGACTGATCCTCTGCTTTTTACCTACGATGAGCTCGCAGCCTTTGGCGATGCTTCAAAACACGCGACTCTCCATAATTCTTTGCAAAATGTTGCCGAGCTCCCCGAATTCCGTGTCATTGATTCACGAGCTCATCCAGCAGCGACCGTTAACGCTCCAGCGCATCAGCATAACATGGTTCCTATAGAGGCGCTTAGCCTGAGTAGCGGCCGTGACATCGAAGAGTTTGCGGAGCTCTGGAAGAAAGAGAACCAGGAAAGTATGGCTGTATAGTCGTGTCGAAGCGGCAATGTGTATATCTTCCTACTAAGCGATCCACTGTGCACTGTTACGCTTGCTATTGAATCCTTATTCGAAGCTGTTTCTTCTTCTATGTAACGTCAAATCCTGGCCAGCGCAGCGATCTCTTAGGGAGGCTCCAATGGCGTGGCCGCTAAGGCCGGTCATGTCATACTTTTGTCCATGCCTTGTATGCCTTTCTATCGCTTCCCTGTCGGGATGCGCCTTCGTACGATCCTGACGCACTAATTGTGGCTGACGGCTCCAAGAGTTTGACCAATTTAAGTCTCACATTTCTTGTTTTGACAGGTTATCTTGCACAGAATGTCAGCCATTGAAATCCTATAAAAGATCGCTCTTAGGGCGCCTTTTGCTGTACCTCTCCTTCCTTCTCTTCCACCATCATCCCTGGCGTTTCTTTCTCCTCACTGGCGCTCAACTCATGCGTGCCTTTTTCTGAAATGGACAACGAGGCTACAGTGTAGCTGAAGAGCCCTTCCCGCGTCGAAAGCGAGTACAACCCCATTCCATCGAGACAGTCGAGTACATATCCTAGAACTCATTCGGGGTGGCTGGTGACACCCGGGGTGGAGGAGATTGGACCCTTACGGGAACCATGACGGGCGACAGGAGTATGACACCCATCGCAGTGCACCTGCGCTCTTTGCGCGGATTGCCATAACCGGGGAAGCGTGCTGCGTGCCTCGTGCGGGAAGACAGCCATCCTTCTTCCTTTAGAAATTTCTGTCTAGACTACCTGGGGGTCGACTGCTATAAGCCGGTCGCTCAGTGTACGAGCAGGTTGGATGAGATTTGGAGCGGAGGCATGCAGCCAGCAATACATGTACATTGGCCGTTCCTTTGGTTTGGGTTCCTGTACCACGCATCGGCGGGGGCTGGACCTCGACCCATGGATATTTCGTAACACCTCCAGTATCGTTGATCACATTTGTATCGCATCTAATTTTTCTTCTGATAGAGTCCGGCAAGTTTTGCAAAGGCGGTGTCCAGAACCGGAGTGTTGGATAATGTTTGGGATCTTCTGGTCAAGACGAGTTCGTTCTTCTTAGACCCAAGTGACTTGTATCTAATATTGCTTACAGTTCCCCGTGCTTTGCCTTTCTTGTGACAAGTGCCACCGACAAGATATCATATCGAAGCCCGACAGAAGTCTAAGTGGCTTTCTTGGACGGCAATCGGCTGTACTTGATATTGTGGATTCCAGATCTCAATCTGGGTATTCGATACACCCATTTCGTACAAAGTTAGTGGGATGGTGGGTGGGAGAGGTGCATTTTGCGAGTGATACATATCACTTGGGAGCAATTGAGCTGCTCTAATTCTTTTTGTTGTGTCTCAATACAAGTTATGCTATGACCATGAAGTTTCCAGTTGTTTTTCAGTCAATCCATATTTAAAATGGAGGATTCGTCATTAAAATCATTAATTCCTTAAGTACGGACCCTCGTCGACAAGGAGATAGCAATATATGTTCAGCCAACAGACCAACAGACGGATATGTCCCCGCCACCCCAGGGCCGAAACGTCTAGGGTATCTATGTGTGGATGGATGTCTACGAAAAGAACTTGTCATCTATTTTTCGTGATCGACGACTTCAACGCCAGAGTCGCTTGCGGCATCAGCGAAGACGGGCCTCAGCTTAGCCAGACCGTAAGCGTTCTTAAAGAAGACAACATCGCCGATATCTTCGACGAACTACAGAATGATTAATTTTAAATCCTCATTATCATATGGGAATGGATACAAACCTTGCATTCCTTGAATACGCGGTAGACTTCGGCCCAACCACCAGGACCACCTTGAAGGTGAATACCCTTCTTAGCAAGCTTCTGCTTGAGAGCCGCGCTAGCCTCCCAGGCATTGTAGTGGGGGATTTTGCTGGAGACGTGATGAAGAACGTGAGTCTCCGAGATACCGTTAGTGGCATGGGCACCGAGCCAAGCCATGATGCTGCCACAGTCACCAAGGAGGTTACGGTCGAGGGTGGCAAGGGCACCACGAGGGAAAGTGAACTCGGGAGCACGGTAGTGAGGGAGAAGCGGGTCGGTGTGTTGTAAGAAGGTGATAAGGACAAGCCAGTGGTTAACCCTTTCAAGAGAATCTATCAATAGGAATGCAAGCGCGAATGAAAAAGTTGAACTCACCAAAGGTAGGGGACAAGATAGAGACGGAAAACGGTAACAAAGCCCCACTGGGAGATGCTGTATGCAATTGCCGAAAGCCAAAGCATGATGCCGAGGTCGGAGACGATAACCTGCCAGTAGTGATTAGGAGAGAATATGACCGACTTAGGATTGAAATCTGGTAAAAGTGATATGTTCAACAGGAAAGACCTAAAGCGGACCAGAATTTGACATACGATTGGTGCCTTTGGGGTACCTCCTCTGTCCAGATGCATTCAAGATGATGTACGCGGGCCATCCGCCGAGAAGATAAGAAGCGGAGCCCAAGACAGCACCAATGGGGGAGTCGCCAAGGGCCTCCCAGAGTTCCTTTTTGACCGCAGCCGAGACGCGAGAGCCCAAGAGATCCTCGCCATCAGGGTTGAGGGGTGGGAGACCTAGGTCAGACCGGGTTGACGGGACAAAAACCTGGTCTTGGGTCATGTGGCCCGTGGAAGCATGGTGCTTAGCGTGACTGATTCGCCAGGAATGGTAAGGCACGCCAAGTCTAAAAAAGTAACAATTCATGAACAAACACATGTCAAAATGGCGTAGCCATAAAAAAAAATCAAAGCGACATACCCGGAGTGAAGGATCCATCCGACAGTGTTATTGATGAATTTCGACTCGGAGAAGGCCTGGTGACCACATTCGTGCGCGACAACCCAAAGACCAGTTGCGAAGAGGCCAGTAAAGAAGCCATACAACGACCATAGTGCAAAACGCGCCAAGGAGTAGAAGAAGGGGTGAAAGAGTGAGATTTTGGATGGGTCAATGAAAGTATCCAAAAACGTGGCAGTCTTATATATGGCGACGATGACGATCATGTCCCATGCACTGTATCAGCCTTCAATTATTGATATACCAAAAGAGTTGAGCTCAAAATACACACGCATAAGCACCAGAACGAACGGCGGAACGCTTAAAGCAGTGAGCCCTGCATAATGTTGAGAAGGGTTTGGTGAGTTGAAGAAAAAAAAAAGAAACATACGGAATTGCATCAAGCAACTCCTTGATAGCAATGTCTGGAACGACAAATGCTCCCTGCTCGACGACAGTATCGGATGCATCCTTGGGACACATGATGGCCTTGAAAAGAGTGGAAGGAGCAGAGCGGGTTTTTATAAAACGAGTGGCAGCCGATCAAGCAACCTTCTCGGGGGGGCGGCAACTCCCGATTTTGCACGTCTTGGGGTAACTCAGGTCTGACGGCTGGCCACAGCCAACGTTGGATGTTGGACATTGAACTTTGCCGGCCATAATTCAAATCGTTCCCAGTCACACTGCCTATTACACGCCTCTCATGCCCGAACTTTCCACCCACTTTTAGAACTATCATACAGTATACTAGGGTGCTAAAGTGTTACTGAGTAGTGCTACAGGTTACGCCCCAGGGTAGATCCCAGTAATAAATATCCTCAAACTACATGCATAGACATTATATACTATCGACTAATGCATGACATCGGGTGTCTCACTGTAGCTCAATCAGCCTCTTCGCCAGTCCGTCCAAAAAGCCAAACCCGTCCTATGATCATTAGCTTCTGCACGCGGTTTAGTCTTCCAACATACCTTGCTTATTGTCCGTCCTGTACTCCTATTGGTGACTTTATCGAATTCAGTCACCATCGCCGCCATATCCTTGTTACTCCTGGCTGTCCCCACCTGACTTTTTAGACGCGCTACAACTCCTAGTTTGACATGTGTCGGCTCCTTATCCTCTGCACGAGTTAGGTTTGATCGTTGTCGTGACGTCCTGCGATACACTTCAGTATTTTATTGTTGCTGATGCATACACATACCTTGTTGGAGCCACAAACACTGATGGATCTTCAAGTTGTTTATGCAACGCATTTAGGAACGCAGATGCTTCTTTGGTCAGTGTTCTGGAGCTATTGGATTTCATTGCTTGGATGAACTGGCGCACAAGTTCGCCCAAGGCTGCATTATCCGTCGCACTAGACGCTCTATCTGTCAGCTTCGCTAGCCGAGAGGCCTTGGATTCGCCTTCCTCCGAGCCACTACTGATTTCAATGACTTCTTTGGTTCCTGAGGAATGATCCCGACAAGCAGCCTCTACATTTGTACAATCCCTGAGAACTTGTTTCTCTCCCCCTTGATTGAAGTCCAAACGCTTCAAATCGTCCAAGATGCCTTTCATTACGTCTGGTTCGACGGCGGGACCTCGAATAAGGCGCGATCTATAGACAAGCGGCACCGATGGGCGTTTCTGTTATACGTGCACCATTCAGGAACCATGTTCAAAGAGATAATAAGGATTGATTACTTGAGGTGCAGGTGGTGGCCATATCAAATCTTCGCTATCACCATAACCAGAATCCATTTTGAGATCGCGGAAGGCTTCAATCCACCGCGCGTAGTCTGGCTGCTCTGTAAATTTCAATGAACGGCAATATTTCAAGAACTCTTCGAATTCCTCAGGTAAGTTACGGCACAAATCCTCTGGACGGGCTCTCCGCTTTTCTCCCTTCAATGTGTCGTGCGCGGCGTCAGTTTCCGGGATCCCATTTCGCGTCCATGAGAGACCACGTGGTGTAAGCAGATGTATTAACATGAGCGCAGCGGCTTCCAGGTCGTCACGCCGCGACGGTACTTCATAAAAATCAGAAGTACGCGCAAGGGATTGATATTTGCAAAAATCGCACCTCTGCCACGACAATGAACACCCACAGAGCTGTCACAATCCTTGAATTTGTATTCTGGGGACAGTTATTAAGGACGCAAACCTAAACCAATAATTTCCGATGAAGTCACGCTTGGCCTTGGAATCGGGTATATGCCGGCGCGTACGTGGATCAATGTATCGTTTTGAGAAGCCGAAGTCAATCATATACAAAATTCGCTCATTCGGCATGCGTCCAATGACCGTGTTGCCCAGTTGGATATCACGGTGCAAGACACCCCTCGCATGCATCGTCTCCAACCTCGCAATCTACATCGGCCGAACGTCAAGCTCAGCTGCAGATATATTCTACGTCGACCCCAGATTGGAAATCGACGCACCAGTTGTATTGCGATCGTACACACGGAACCCAGGTTCAATGTCTTCTCCGGACCGCCAATGCTCTTGTAAAGTCTATCGAGACTATTTCCAAGAAGATCAATTGCAAGGTAATCCCATCCGTCCTGTTCACCGGCGGCCCAGAGGGTAGGCATGCCTTTACCACCCATTAACAAGGGGTAGAGATAACGCTCATAGTTGTTCGTGGGGCATTCATGATCGACGTCTTGCAGCTTTAGAGCAACTACATGTCCAGTATAGATGTGAGTGGCTTCAAAGATGTGCCCTATTCAGCAGGCATTAATGAACAAGAAGGCGACACAGGGTACTGGGTTTATACCAGAATAGCCAGATCCAAGTAAACGCCCGAGGGCATAGTTCCCCATAATGGCTGGAATTTTGCGTTTTGGTTTTGTTGACATCGTTATTTTGATAGATGCACAAGTTGGGAAAGTCTTTTTGTCCTTGCAAGATATAGACAGCTAGTCCTCGTTCTTAAGATCGGCGCGATAATCGTGTCAAAATATCTCAGAAGGAAATCCGGCTTCCACTTTCTTTCAATCAGTGGGACAGCAGAGGAGATCGCGACCCTGACAGACGTTAAACGTGTAATGTTGAGGGTGATGGTCCGAAAGAACTTCGTAAATGGTTCGAAAAACGCGTCGATCACGTGTGATTGACGCGACCACGTGTTCCCTTTGTGTACGATAACATTTGTACGTACTTTGACTCGAGGCAATTCTTTATTCATTCTCGAATCCAGCAGCATAATTTTGAACTCCAGGGGACTGGGGAAAAGGTCTAACAGTGCAGGACAGATAAACCCAACACGTCTGTCGTGACTGCAATTTCGACTCCCTTGCGGAGCGACAAAAAATTTAGAAGGAAACCCATCACTCATAATAATGCAGTGAAAATTTTGGTTTATGATTTTCCATACTACAGCCTAGATGAGATTCCAACACGAACCGATGATCCGGAGCATCTGTTGTCAAATTCTGCTGGCTCATTGGAAATCTGAGCAAGTTCCTCTCGCACATTACCCCTTCATCTGAGAGATGCGCAGTACGGTGATAGATGCTATGATTTCATTGTTACAATGTCACTAGTCAGTGATATATATATTATGTTAGTTCGAGACTGCCGAGGGCGTCAGGGAATGAGTAAGCAACGAGAGGGTAGAAAAATATAATGAGAAGACTTGTCGAAAGGAAACCTTGAGGCAAGTACGGCGCGAAGCTTGCAGGGAAGAAATGATACGATTTCTTGAGTCCTCAACGAGTTCTCGAGAATCGGTTTTCCCTCTCTCCCTCTCGAGAGGGGCCGAATCTCAAGCTAACTACGAGAGACTAGCGAGTAGTGAAGCAGATAGGATAATAGTAGAGTGAATGGAATGGGTAGACGGTGGGTGGGAAGATAAGAGCGCGTGACCCGATGAGTATCTATGCGATGGGCGCTGCGAGCGCAGTGGGAGACGACAATATTTATAAGGTAAACGAATTCTTACCTGCGAGCGCAGTGTGAGGACGACGAAGAGTTCACAAGGCGCCCGCAGCCCTCTAATGTACGAAACATGACGATGGGAGAAATAGAGACAAACAAGAGGGTGGCCACTGACCAAGGACGCGTGTGCTAATGTGGCGAAAAAGGGGAATTTGATCTTCGCCCGGATTAACCACGGGCAACCCCATCACATCTTGCCCGAACCATGTATCTATATCTACGTCCCTGGCCCCCCCTCTACAGCTTGCTCGCTAACATTCGAACTTCTTCAACCCTACCCCTGCAAATGTCATCAACTACTTCTCCTGCTCTTATGCCGACAACGCTCGATACAGTCGCCTCTTCAACCCCTTGCAGGTAAACTCTGGACTCAAACGGCGACGTGGCGCTATCGAGTCTTCCAAACTTGGACGGGAGGAGCTGATAGTTACGCGAAATGTACAATGGCGCCGGGATCTGGTTCTCGTCTATCGATGGGAAAATCGGAGAACCTGGAGGACTGGAAAGTTCCGCGCTGTCGGCCTCCCAAGGATGACAGGAGCTGGACAGGGTAAGTACCTGTATGATGCCCGAGATCCTTCCCAATATCGGATTCCTTGAGAAGGTTAAACCGGGAGGAGTGCTGGTAGCCTGTGGCGCAGATGACTACATCGTATTTCACTCCCGAAATGGCGCGTGAGACCACGTTCTGAGTTATGATTGGGAAGATAGGTTTATCAACGCTTGGTGTGTTTGATCGGTCTGTTGGTGGCGAAACGGAAGAACAGACGCTGCTGGACAAAATCAATGAATAGGTTCGAATGTTGCTACGAGGGTACGTCAAGCTGGCTGAACCTTGACGGCTAGCTATGTCGTCATCAATTTGTGGGCTGTAAATGATTTCGTGCATCTGAGTGCTTGGAAGTTGTATTTCGATGAGTACATGCAATTTCGAGAGTCCGAGGATTTACGACTCGATGATCCGTCGTTCTGTACTCTTTCAAGATAGATACTCGAACTTGTTCCGATGGCAGGTTGAACTGAACATCCGTCGCTATTCATTTGATTAATGAAAGTCAAGAACGTGACACGAAATGCGTACAAGATGGATCAAAATTCTTGACAAATGGTGAATCGTCGGAAGGCTTTAAAGAGCCCTTCCGGACAACCATATCTATCCCATGTTTCTGTGTGCTTGTAATAGTACTCAAGTGGTCACGGAGATCTAGAGTGACCTCTGCAGCAGATTGGCCTAATGGCTTATTGGATGAGGACATTCCACAATTGCACTAGCAATGGCAGCAGGAATTTGCAGACATTGTCAATGGGACAAAAGCAAAACTTTCCCCATGGAGGGAAGTGAATCATGAGATTAATGTCATAGATGAAACTCAGCAGTACAAATACCACTTGCCTTGCTGTCTATGAGTACTCCAGGAGCAGCTTTGTGACAAGATGAATTGCTATATTACTGTCAAGTGGTGGGAACCATGACCAGCAATGCAAGCTGCACCACTATTGTGCATTCCCAAGAAAGATGGGACACTACAGACTGCATTGATGTGTGACAGCACAATGATAACACTGTCAAGGATGTGATGCCACTTCCTGATCAGGAAGTTATTTGCAAAGATGTTGCAAGGGCTAATACAGGTCAAAGATTGACCTGACAGATGCTTACAAACAAGTATGCATATACATGGAAGACATTCTGAAGACTGTGTTTGCATCTGTGATGGGAACATTTGTCAGTAATATTATGCAAATTGGTGACTGCAATGTGCCAGCTACATTTCAGAGGTTAATGACCTCCATATTACAAGATGTTATCAGAAAGTTTATGCATATCTATTTAGACAATATCTTTATTTTCTTAGACTCCATTGAGGAGCATGAGTAACACTTGTAAGTCATGTTCAAACAACTGCATGAAGCAAGCCTGTATCTTAAATGGAAGAAGTGTAAGTTCTATGCACAAAGTATTAATTACTTAGGGCATGTCATAGATGCACAGGGTATACATCCAGACTTAGATAAACTCAATCATATTTGAGAGTGGCAAACACCACATAACTACAATGATATCCAATAGTTTGTTGGATTGGTAAACTATATTGGTAATTTCTTACCAGATGTGACTGCATATACTAGCCCTCTCATAGCCATGACCCAGAATGGGTCTCCATTTCATTGGTGACCACTGCATCAGTGGTGCTTTGAGATGATCAAGCAAATCTATGTAAAGATGCTGATTATTTGCCTAATTAATCCATGTCTTGACAAGCTGATATGGTTTATCTGCAATGCATTGAAGATAGGTGTAGGGACCATGTTTGGCTAAGGGAAGACCTGGCAAACCTGCAGATCTACAGGCTTCATGTCACACAAGGTTCATAACAGTACAACAGAACTATGCAGTACATAAGTTAGAGACACTTGCTATCTTGGAAGCCCTCCTGAAATGGGAGGATAAACTAATGGGATATAAGATCCATATTATAATGGATTATAATATAAAACTCAAGTACACTTGTTACTGTAATAGCATTGATGTATTAACTATATGTTGCACTACCAGTTTGATATAATCTATGTCAAGGGAGAACTCAACAAGGTCACAGACTGTTTGTCATAATACTTTGAGAGTAATACCCATAAGGATATTCATGATGTCCATGAATTTGTCCAAGCAAACAAACATATCAATTCTGAGGGTAAGGATTTGCCCTTACATTGGTTCTAGGAAATAGCAAAACATCCTGTAGAGACTCAAGCCATGCAGGCTCATGAACTACACCATAGCAAACAGCTCAAGGAGCAACTAGAACTCCAACCAAGACCTTGAGGCTTAAAGCCTTGCTAATGTAGAGCCAAGAACCATTGTCTCTGTACAACAATCCAACAATGAAACAGGCACTAGATATTGCTAATCCTAATTCTAGAACCACTGATTTTAAAGATATGCAGTTGTACATATGTACATGGCAAGGATATACTCAGGATAACCTATACATCAAGATGTTCAATAAGTACAAGAAGCATCCATGCTTTGTCATTAAGCAAAAGCTCATCTATATGATGAGTCCCACTGGTATAAAGATGTTATACATCTCACAGGACAGATCATTAATCATTATTTCTTTGTTGTAACATGTTGTAGATGTGTAGACTGTAGAGATATGGCCTTATGAGGGCTGTCCAAACCTGGTCAAAGCTCAAAAAGCTCTGGAAGGGGGGGAAGACTGCCTAAACAAAGCTATAGAGACTATCAGAGACTGTATGTATAAGCATTACCTGTGTGAGTAGCCTACTTAGACTGCAATGAACTGCTACTATATCAGACTTCAGTCCATATCTAAATGCATGTAGATGAGAAGGAGCACCACAAGTGCCAATATTAACCAAGGCCAAGTTGGTTCCCAGCAGAAGACATATTATACATGCATACTGTGGCACCAGCTATGAGAGAGGAGTATGTGCCTCAAATACATGTATCTAGTGGAACAAAGGTGTTATTATAGTGGTTGGAAGCAGCAGGGCAACTAGTGTCTGCATCTGCAATATTTTTGCAAGATAATCCTTATAGTTATAGTAATAAAAGGACTGCTTGACCAGATCAAGCTAATAAGGAAGCAGCATGTGATGGTGCTGAAACAGATTGACTATGTGGCTAAGTACAAGGTGCTATTCTATGAAGGACTGAGTATAGAGCCTAGATGAGCTAGACTACAGCCATCCAGTGTGACCAATGCTACTAGGGCAGTAGAGCTCAGTGTGGTTAAGCCAAAACCTGTAGTAGTCTCAGTGTCTTTATTGAAGCCTCTATAGCTTATTACCACAACAATTGTTCCTTCTCTAGTAGCAGTACCAGTTATAACTGAGCAACTCTTTGCCAACCTGTCACTTAAGCAGCAAGATGAGGTGATGGCAGAGGCATCCATACTATTCACAAGTTAATCAGTGGCACCTAGTGTATCTATACCTACCCCCTCTATTAGTGTGTCAGTTCCTATCAGTTGGGGACTGGCCTTATTGATGTGCTTCTATGCCACCTACATAGCTGCCATGCAGAAAACCAAAAAAAGCCTATAAGTGCACTAGCAACTAGATAGGATAGCTGGCAGTAGGAAAGGGAGTGAGGGCAAGTCAGTAAATGTCCCAAAGAATGAGAGCTGATATGGCAGAGTGAAAGGTATCATACAAGGAAAGAAAGTTGCTAATGCTAGCCTAAGTCACTAGATGCTAACAGAAGATTGCTGAGTTATTAAGAGATAAGAAGAGGAAAGGGATGAAGATAAAGTAGTTGCTAAGGGAGTAGGAGAGAGGAGTTACTAAGAAAAAACAAGGACTAAGTAATAAGCAATGAGGGAATCCCTCCTCTCCTCCTCTCTATACTTTACTCTGTATATTCTGAGCCCCTGCCTAGTATTTGACTCCTGCAACAGAGCTGAATCTTAGATGCTATTGCATAACTGCAATCACACAAAGCACCAGGTTCTGATGGGATCCTAAACATTGTGATTAAGAAATGTGCAGATGCCCTCATTAATGACCTTTACTATATCTACTAAGTAGTTCTTGAGCTTGATATATACTATAAATCATGGCTGGTCTCTATTACCCTCATCCTCTATCAATCTAGGAAACCCTACTACTCTGAAGCTAAGGCTTACCACTTGATTAGTCTTCTTAACACTATCAGGAAGCTCTTCTCAACTATTATTGTGGCTGACCTCTCCTTTCTAGTAGAGAAGCATGGAATACTTTCTACCAGGCAATTTGGAG
>JABCKS010025186.1:0-22782 GCA_018851325.1 Termitomyces sp. DKA19 | reverse complement strand
TTTCTATACATTTCAGATAGGTGGATGTCTATGGGGCTCCAACTTTGAGGGTGATTCCTTTTGAGTTGTACCTCTTTTTGTATTTATCTCCATTCAGCTCTCCATCATGTCCAGTGCATAAAGTTCTCAGTTTTTTGTCTGTTTCATTTTCTCAAGCTAAGATCCAGGCCTATGGTTTGTCAAATGCATTGTTTTTAGACTCTAATGGAATGGACCAAGGTTTATTGGAATAATTGTCTACAATATTTATAATGTAGGTGTTTCTAGTATGTCATATTATCACTGACTGCCCTGCCAGATCCACCTATACTTTCTCAAGTCTCTTTGTAGCCTTATATCCTTTGCCCTCCTCCCTCTTTTTCAGTACAGGCATTTATGTCTGCTTTCTGAGAATACAATTTTCATCTTGTAGAGGTTTTGAATTGAAAGTTTGGAGCATACCTTTGATCATCTTGGTACATGCTATCTGCATGATAGCTTGATAATTGGCATGGCCTAGTCTATTGTGCCAGGTTGTGAGGTTTGAGGAGGCATGTATAGCATAGGCTTAGTGAATATTGATGTCTAATACATATAGTTGATGTTTTGAGACTAATATGGCAGTGATAATGAGAGTCTTTCTGGACATCTTGACACAAGTGGTGCCAGCATTATTGAAGGTCACAGCAACTCCTGCTTTCTTTGCTATTGTACTAATGAATAGTAGATGGACAGTGGATTTTAGGATATGGAGTGCATTGTCAAGTTCAAAATATGTTCTTTCACTTTCATTTGTCTGGAAGCATATACTCTCTATGCCTGTTGCAGCTATTGTTAAGCCACCTACACCTTGAATAGATCTCTCTTAGTTTGGCATCAAGGTGGTGAAGTTATGAGAATCAGGAGATATGTGGACAGTTGCTTTAGAGTCAATATAAAAAAAATGGTGAGGCTTTTAAAGGAATAGAGGTCAACAAAGAGATTTTGGCAGCTTGGTCATGGTTGATGTGATTACACCAGTCAATTCCCACTTCATGCTGCTCCTTCTCAACCACAATCAAGCTGTTAAACTTCATAGATTCAATATCTTCAAGATAGCCATTTAGGATTGTATTCAATGCAAGGCCTGCAAATTTGGTCTTTAATAGTGCTCCATTTGCACTCTGGGTAGAAATATATGCCATGATTGTTACAGGGTCCTCCTTAACAGTAAAGGCCATTCCTCCAGCTGGAGTAATGGTAACCTTTGAGATGTGGCCCTTCTAATCTGTCCCTTTCTGCAGAGCTTCAAAATGTGCCAACCTCTTTGTCTAAGACTCTTCAACAGTCTTTTCTTCTATGCCTCGACCCTCTAGAATGCACCAGCATTGTGTGTGTCCTGTATAGTGCATGCAATCTTTTGACTTACACTCACTACAGACCAAGCCATCATATTGTGATGCCTTTGTTGTGAGAACAGTTGGAGTTGTGTCAACAGGTAAGTTTAATTGTCTTATCTGTATTCAGTAGTGTCTGTTTACCTTTCAGAAACTGGCAAATCTCTGCAGAACCATATTCTGTAACATCAGTGGCTGCAGTAAGGTTCCAAGATATGATTGATTGCATATGGGCATATAATTTGTCATAGAGGGAAGAGAGGACTACAATTGACTGCAGAAGTTCTTTTGTGACATCTCCTGCTTTGAATGCTCTGTTGATCTTTTTATAGATCTTATCAACAGTTTTGGTCAGTGATTGTGTGGGTATTCTTAAAATAATTGTACCTGCTGGACTGGTATAGCTCCTCTATAACAATCTTTCAGGTGCAACTATAAAGCCACTGGGTCCCACACTTCCATGCATAGTTTCTGTTCTGATGACAATATTGCACACTTCATGAATGAGCAGGCCAGACAATTATTACTTGTCCAGGCCCAGTGAGCATGCAGTTTGTAGGTTGGATGTGGAGAAGGTAGTTGGTCAAAATCATATTCCCAAAATAAACCATTGACAACTTAAAAGTCATATTGTAGGACTATTTGCCCCATTTCCCATCATCCTTGTCCAGGTTACAGTAACCTTTCTGACTGGGAGTATTATTGGGTTTGTCAAATTATTAACTTGTCATATTTCTGCAATCTGTCCTACATTAGGAGAAATAATAGGTATTGTGGTAGAGGAAGCAAAATTATGAGTAGTCATATTTGTCAGACATAGTGAAGCCTGCAGAGATCATACACAAGAGGTTTTACACAAATTACATGAATTTCACCTGAACAGCTGGTCTAGTCACAATAAAACAAGAGAAAGGTCACATTCTAAGACATTTTGCAAATGTCCATAACCTGTTAGGATCTGGAGCTATAGAACACAAATACTCATAAGTATTTATCCTCAGACTATGTTATAAATGAATGAGGGTGTTTGTATATATCAGAAGAATCTATATAGTGTCTACCATCCATTGTCTTCTATGTGACAATGGACATGACAATGGATATAAAACAGTGAAAAAGAAACAAAGCAAGTGTGATATTTGTTTGGCCACTTACAGTGTTCAGCCATTTATTACAGTGTCATTACCTTAATATTAACAAACTCATGGCAGTGAATTTCTTCTAAAGCTTCTGAAGGTTGGTCCTGCTTTACAAACAAGTCAATGCTTGTTTGCCTTGAAAAAATGTAATTTTTCCATTATGGTTTGCACAGCTTATGATTCATACCTTATAAGTCAAAACCAGTTGTTGGAGTTATATTATAAAGTATGAAAGTAAGGCACCACCTTATATAATAAAGTAGATACAATATAAAGGTAGTGTCAGGTGATGCTGCCAGATAATATATAATAATTAAATAAGTAATATTATATACAAGTAATAACAGAAGGTCAGGACAACACTCTATTACATGTTGGATGTGAACTCAAGAAGGAAGATAAATGTAAAGGGCAATTTGACAGCACTCTAGATCCTAAGTCCCCTGACAAGACCATTAAAGTAGGTGATAGGATCTATGCTGCAACACCCCACCCCCCTCCTACAGTTGTAGAGATCCAGGCTAGTCAGACAACTTCTCAACAACTGGCTGAGGCATTTGCAGCAAACTTTTAGCCAAAGCCTTTTCATAGCACAGCCCTATGTCACCTCTAGGACTTTGAGGATGTGTTCTCTAAGGCATCATTTGACTTGATCCCAGAGTGCAAGCAATGGGACCATGTGATTGAGCTGATACCTAAAGCTAAACCTTCCAGCTGCAAAGTCTATCCACTTGCACCATGCAAGTAGGATGAGTTGGATGCATTCTGCAGGAGAACCTTAGCTCCAGCCAGATACAACCCTCCAAATCCCCAACAGCTTCCCCAGTCTTCTTCCTTAAGAAGAAGGATGTGTCTCTTTGTCTAGTTCAGGATTATTGAGTCTTGAATGCAATGACAGTGAAGAATTGCTACTCCCTGCCACTTATCTCAGAACTTGTCAGTGACTTTAGAAGTGCACATTACTTCACCAAGTTGAATGTCTGCTGGGGTTACAACAATGTGCACATCAAGGAAGGAGATTAGTGGAAGGCAGCATTCAGAACTAATTGTGAACTCTTTGAGCCTCTGATAATGTTCTTTGGTCTCACTAATAGCCCTGCCACGATTGCAGAAGGTGCTATCTGTTTCTATCTGGATGCTATCCTCATCTACACCAAAAGCTCAGAGGAACATTGCCAGATCACATATATTGTCTTGGAATGTCTTTGCCAATGCCAACTCTACTTGAACCCTGAGAAGTGTGAGTTTGTGCAGACCAAGGTTGAGTACTTGGGCCTGATCATTTTGCATGGGATGATGGAGATGGACCCAGTCAAGGTGGTAAATGTAGCAGAGTAGCCAGAGCCAAAGAACAAAAAAGGAGTCTAGACATTTTAGGGCTTTGTCAACTTTTACTGAAGGTTTATTCAGGATTTCTCTTATCATGCACATTCCCACTTTGACCTTACTGCCAAGGACATAGCATGGCAATGGGAGTCCTTGCAGCAAGCTGCCTTTGATGCCCTCAAGCAAGCCATCATCATGAAGGCTTTGTACCACTGTGAACAGACAGCCTGCCCTCGACTCAGGACCTCTTACCAATCTGTTTCCATAGTATATAGCACCAGCCATACATGACAGGCTATAACCCTCTTGTTTATATCTTTTGAACAGATACATCATACAGCAACTTTAGCTTATGAGGCGCCAGGTGGTTCGTGCTTGCAAAGGAGGGAGCTATTGTATGTATGTCCTTCTGCATTAAGTGGCACTTTCCGACCTTCCAATCGGTCGTAAAATGGCCCTTGCGATGATTGTAAACACGCGTGCTCGAAACGTCTTTGATCCGGCTGGTTCAATTACCTCCCGGGACAACAGTTGATGCCCGTTTTTCATGTGTTAAGAAGTACTACCTTGTTCACTTGCGGTGGTCGGCTGGTGCAGATGGGCATATGACTTCAAGGACATTATGCTCACACCTGCTGTCGTTCCCTCTGATTCTGTTTCCCAACCATCTCATCAGCACACCCTGACTTAGACGTAAACCGAAAGGTAGAACGATCTCCGGTGTTCGCGAGATTCACCAAAACTCTTCTTGGTGTTTGACGAAGTACTAATACTTACTACTCTGTGGAGATTCACCAAGATATTTACTGCCTACCTTACAATTGATCTTTATCGATCCTTGATCATGGAAGTTGGCATTACACCAACTGACCGTGTGGAACGATGGACTGAAGATTGACAGTCCGCTTCTGAGTATCAACATTGATCGTTTCCCGCGTTTCCGCGTCACCACAAGTCGAAAGCGGTATACTTAAAGAAAGGTCATGAAGAATGTTTTTGTTTTCGTGTGACAGCGATCTCAGGCTTGACTTGTGGGATCTACCTCACACATTATACGACTCAATGGTTGGAATCATATGGTATCTGACGGCTTTCGTGGCTTCAATTTCGCTATTCAATGGGACCTCGGTGGAAGCA
Organism: Termitomyces sp. DKA19; assembly: GCA_018851325.1. Classification (NCBI taxonomy): domain Eukaryota; kingdom Fungi; phylum Basidiomycota; class Agaricomycetes; order Agaricales; family Lyophyllaceae; genus Termitomyces; species Termitomyces sp. DKA19. The sequence continues at coordinate 17,825 of JABCKS010025186.1, read as the reverse complement.
CAATCCGTTTCAACACAGTATTTACTTGGTCTCGGTGAGTGTATCTTGCTGTACAGACTTCAGAACTGACTTGTTGTGTTGCAGGCATCGGAGATATTACCGGGTGAGTCTTTTGCCCTGGTGGTAGTGCCAAGAGCTGACTGGTTCTGTCAAGACCTGTTGTGGGGACGAACATGATGGTACTGGGCATAATATCTTCCCTGGGGCAACAGAATTAACGAGGCCTCCTAGGGCTATGCGTCTATATCGCAGACAGACACTGGTTTGCACATGCGGCAGCGTAGTCGCGCTTTTATCATTGCAGAAGCTGCGTCTCCATCCAACCGAGTCGTTTTCGTCAATGCTGGTGTGTTAACACGAATTATCTTCTTTATTTGATCACTCACAGACGATAACTAGACATCGCCATGGGTGACACCGGAGTCCGACGCTCTATTATCTCTCAGCTCTCGACTTTATACCCTGGAGTATACACTGCAACAAATGTTGCATTTGTCGGAACCCATCAGCATGCAGGAGTTGGGGGTTATCTCGAGAACCTCCTCCCTCAAATCACGTCACTTGGTTATGTGAAACAGACCGCAGACGCCATTGTTGCAGGAACAGTCCTGGCCGTCCAACGCGCGCATGCAAATCTCGCACCCGGAAACTTGAGCCTTGGAAATACGACAATACTGGATGCCAATATCAACCGCTCCCCTACGGCTTACCTTGCAAACCCGGCTGCTGAAAGAGCGAAGTATCAATATAATCAGGATAAGGACATGACAGTTTTGAGATTTGATGATGCCAATGGAAACGCACGGGGTTTGCTCAGCTTTTTTGCAGTTCATGGAACGAGTCTCTACGAGGTACATGTCTGCTGTTTCTTCCGCTGAATTTTCGTATGGCTGATCTGGAGTAGAATAACACTCTAGTTAGTACTGATAACAAAGGAATGGCAGCATTCCTTTATGAATGTAAGCCTCGTAAACCCCATTGTCTCGTTACTGATGTACAAATAGCATCGATGGAACCATCCGCCATGCCTGGAAATACAACTTTCGTCGCTGGGTTCAGCCAATGTGAGCGACAACCCCCTAAATCTGGACCCTTCGCTTGCCACTCTTCGAAATATCAAAATGTGCTCACCTGATGCTGCTTGTCTTCTAGCTAATGTTGGGGACACCAGTCCAAATACGTCAGTCGCTTTCTCCCCTGGACCTGCTCTTTTCGCTTCTGTCCCGTTAAAATGAATCCTGACCTTTCTCCTTTGTTCTATACCAGTCTTGGAGCGTTCTGTGAAAGTCCAGGAAAGGCATATGATGGACTGCCATGTGACGTAGACCATTCTACTTGTGGCGGTACAGTACAAGATTGTCATGGTCGGTCAGTAGTGAATTCCGTTGACTTTTAGTTTTCAACTGATCTGTCTTATTACATTCATAGTGGGCCTGGATTCCGCATTTCTGATTTTGAATCGAATCGAATCATCGGTGAAAAGCAATTTGAAGCCGCTCGAACTGTTATGAATAGGGCCAGGAGCCCTGTAAGTGGAGCAGTCCGAAGCGTGCACGTCTACGTCGATATGTATGACCCTAAGCTTTGTGTTCCTATCTTCCTGATGATATAACCAACACTTAGGTCAACACACTCTTTCACTCTACCCAATGGAACTACTGTTTCGACCTGTCCTGCCGCTATGGGTTAGACTATCAGTCTTGTTTCATGGATCTACAGAAGCCTGAACAAAGATATCTTTGTTTGCGACAGGTTTCTCTTTTGCCGGTGGAACAACGTAAGTTCAGTTTTTCCACGCTTGACGTGACCTAAACTCATCATTGAACAGTGATGGCCCAGGAGCGTTTGATTTCGTTCAGGGAGATAACTCATCAGATGCGCAGTACGTTGTATCTCATTGACAGTCTCTTTTTCACACTAATCGAGCCGAATTAGGAATCCATTCTGGGAGCTTGTCAAAGGTCAGTTGATGAGATGATATATCTCTTCAATCACGTTGTTTGAGACAATCTTGTAGAATATTCCTTCATTCTAACGCTCAGTATCTTCTCCAGGCGCAATAACACCTTTGCCTTCGGCAGCCCAGGTAGCTTGTCAACACCCCAAGCCTATCCTTCTTAATACCGTACGTACTCTGTCTCTCAGTTTGGTCTCACTGACAGACTTATTAAGGGTTATACTCATATTCCATACGATTGGGCTCCTAGCACTGTCGATGTTCAAATGTTCCGCGTGGGTAATTTTGGTATGTGTTGCGGAAAATCAACGACATATTGGCTCATGTTCCGTCAAATTTTCAGCGATGTTGATCATGCCCGGTATGTCGTTGACTTCCTCAAGATATCAAAAAATGACCAAGGTTGATTGATGATCCCTCAGGCGAATTGACAACGATGGCCGGCCGAAGGATGCGGTTTGTTCTTTAAATAGTAACAATTCTTTCGTGCTGATTTTTCACACCCTTTCTCTCCCTTCTGCACCCGTTTTCCTGATTCTCACGTCAACCTTCCAATGTATTAATATTTTTACAGGGAAGCGCTTCGTGCCAAACTCATATCGTCAGGAGTCCTTGGTTCTGATGCATATGTTGTCACTGCCGGCCCGGCAAATACATATGCTCATTATGTCACGACTCGCGAAGAATATAGTGTACAACGATATGAGGGTGCTTCAACGATCTTCGGCCAATGTGAGTAATCCCGTCATTGTCATGCAGAGGATTTCTATCCGATCAATCTACCTCAGTTACTCTTGAAGCTTATATCGACAAGTACTCCAGTCTCGTCCCCTTCCTTGCTGATAACGTGACTGGCGCACCCCCTTCTGACCTCGCTCCAGTAGACCAAACTTCCAAAGCTATCTCCTTGCAGGTTTGTTCTCTCATCATTTTAGTTTCTTCTATCCCCGTACTCATTTCGGCATCCTCCGTGACACTCGACTGACGCCTATTAGCCTGGTGTGGTCTTTGATTCGGCACCTTTGAGAAAGTCATTCGGCGCTGTTCTGGTTGATGTCAACACCACGCCGTACCATGCAGGAGATATAGTCTCGGCCCAATTCGTCGGTGCTAACCCCAGAGTGAGTAAATCGTGTCATTAGATTTTGAATATCACTTAATGCTTTCGTACTTAGAACAATCTGCGCTTGGAAGGCACATTTCTGACTGTAGACCAGGTGATCGATGGTCAGTGGAAGACAGTGCGTTCGGATTCCCATCCCTCAACGACTTATCAATGGGTCAGAGTCAATACGGTCAGCTAATTTGGTTTTCATCATCCCTCAACTCTGTCTGACTCTGCACCATCAGGTTCTCGGGACCAGCACGGTCACGATTCGCTGGTAAGTTGAGGATTTCACGACGATCTTCTCAATCGGCATTGACACAAGTCTTTATAGGACAATCGAGAGCGAAACCCCATGTAAGTACGTTTCTTGCTCCTCGGACATCGCGTTGAAGCGGCCTACAGCCGGCACCTATCGTCTGAGCTATTTTGGTGACTCGAAACCTCTCGTCGGTTCTATCTCCTCGTTCTCTGGTATATCGTCCAACTTCACTGTCTCATGATTTCGCAATCAAATTGGCTTTATCCGTTGTTCTCATATCCTATTCTGTACGTATAGTCGTTCCCAATTGACTGAAAATATCGACTGGCTATTCCTGTTCCCCTATTACCTCAGTATGACCATTCTAAGCACGTGTCGTTGAGAACAGGTGAGATTAGGTGCTGGGATCGCCTCGAGGCCACCACATGTGTTGCGCATGGCCCTGAATTCAAAAATCTGCCACGTAATTTGAAGAGAATTCTTTCTCTCTGACAGACGAAAGAACCGCAAGGAGCCAAACGACCAAAATGTTCCGCAATCTTTCGAGTCAAATTACTGCAGTTGTTGTCGACAAAAATGGAGACAAGAAAAAGGTCATGTCACCGACTCTGCGCTCGGATATATACGCTGTTATTGATCAAGCCAAAGCGTGGATTTCCGGCACTCGTGGTCAGCCAGGAGATCGTGTCTCTCATGGCACTATCTTAAGCGCCATTCAGAAGCACTTTCCTGAGGTGACACTTGGGCTCGAATCAGTTGGCCACGTAGAGAGCGAAGTGGCCACGATCATAGGCGGGATCACGAACATGATTATGGAATATAGTATGTGGGAGAGCATGTCCGGGGGAATGGCTATGCGGACTTGGGTGGATGGTCTGATTCGAGCGTACGAGAAGGCAAGCATGGGACAGAAGAAGGATGTTCTAGCGAAAGGAATAACTCAAGGCATAAACCATCACACAAACGTGAGCTTAATGACCAAAGATTTTACCGCCAGAATCCAGATCATATCCGCGCTGAAGAGCAGTGAGTCTTCAAACTATCGTATTCAGAATAGATCGATCTGACTACTATGTACTGTTTAAAGTTAGTACAAGAATCTATGGAATCGGAACCGACGAGGCGCGACACGGCGAAGCGGTATGGAGCTCCAAGTTCATCTGAAGGCTGGCAAGACGCGGAAATGCTGATTGTCATAGTGCCGTATCACAATCATAGAATTCCAATGGATCTTTGAACTAATTTCTATTCGGTACCTAAGACTAAAGCATGTGGTGGGAGCTAACTAGTACACTATCTGTGGAATTTCGAGACTCAATCAGCTTTTGTTACAATGGCAAGTGAAAGAAACTCACGAATAATTAATAATTAATATAAAGAAAGGTCCGATGGAAGAAAAATGGGTATAGTGTACAAATAACAAATACAGTTTGAACGTCCTTGAACTGAACTCTCTTACTCCAACTCCACGATCACCGTCATGACACCTATGATATGAATGCCATCAGGACATTTGAAGGCGCGTAGAACCCAATTGAACTTACATAGTGTGACAGATCCGTAGATAGACAGGTGGAGATAGGCGACAGTACTCCATCAACTTCATCATCAGAGTTCTGGTAACAGGAGGGAAGGTCACTCGAAAGCTCTGACGGAGAACGAGATTCCCATGCCGGCTTGTCTTGAACAACGGGGATATCGTAGTATGTCTCTGTTTCCACATAATCGGAATAAGTTTCCATAGCATAAAGGCATTCCATAGGAAGTGAGGCTTGGATGTCATGAAGAAGTTTGTCATCGTCGTACCCCGTTATCAGAGGAGAAGAATAGATGACGGGAGTTTGAGAAGGATAATTAAACTTGAACATCGCAGAGAAGATGGACGAAGATTCCGACTCGGTGGAGATTACGTCCTGAATGATAGTAAATTGAGTCGGGTCTAGTATGGAGCATGAGTGAGTTACTCAAAGGTGATAAGCAGTTCAACTGACCAGCACTCTCGGATATCTTTATCCAGAATCCCGGTACGATAGGCGTGCTGTACAAGAGAGCGCCATCCGTTCGTTCAGGGGCAATACCCACGGTGGTGAGTTGTGTGGTCTCCGAAAAGACAGTGGCACCTGCCGAAAATACGACAAAAGAACAGTGTGCTGAAAGATCAGACGGTCCAATGAAGGTGACAGTAGGGTCAATCGAATGGAATGGGCGGGGATACGGGGAAGGGCGAACAACGTCGTTCGAGCAATTCCATTCAACTATGCCGGTTGTGGAAGGCATTTGTCCTAGTGGAAGTATATCTATAGAAATAATCATCCTGTGCGGCTGTGAGGAGCCTGCGCAACGGAAATCTGTCGAAGCATTGGTGGGTGTCGATGGCGTGCTCGAGGTGTCGCTCGAACAGTCCGTATCACTCCAATATCTCGAGTTATTGTTGTAACGAGCACGACCAACAGGACGACAAGGAGATAGGAGCTTCATGACTGCTGGACGAAGTCAGCAAGGTTCTGTCTGTCGCGTTAAGTTGGCTCGTACGCTTCTTGCCACCACAGGTATCTCGAAGTTGTTGAAGACGACTACCAACTTGCTTTGCGCTTCTTCTCGTGCCCGTCTTGTTGAAGATAAAGTCAGAGATAAAACGGTTCCTCATGGGGAATCGTCCAAGAAGCCTCGTTTCGCGCGAGTCGTCCGGTTGGTAGGTAGCAAGGCCTATGGAGGTGTTGATCAGACCATGGTCAGCAAAGAGACCGAAAGAGAATTGACCTTCGAGCAATGCAGCTTCCAGTTCCGGAGGCCAGACGACCTCACCTCCTCTTAATGTCTTCCAGCTCTTGCGTCCTTTAACGATCGATTGAAAGACATCATGAGTCCTTGGGTTTTGGGTTACTGGAAGTTTGAAGTTGGGGTTCGATGTCGATGCACGACTTGATGTACGGCTGGGAGATGGTCCAAGCGACGCAAGAATGCTTTCAGAGGCCATCGAGTCTGGATTCTATGGTTGGGCGAGAACTGATCCCTGAGGATTTATAGGTCCAGCCATTTATATGCCAAGAAAGGTTTAGTGCCATCTCAATCGGAGCGTCATTTGGCCGTATGTGTTCTTCGGTTCAAAACACGAAGGTTCAAATCTCGTCACCCTACATCGCTTTAGCCTGTAGGGGTAAGGGCTGTCCAAATTCGGAAGCAAAGGAAGAAACCGCCTCAGCGCCAACTTGCCGGTTCTGTGGTCATTGTCCTGACTTCAAAACTTCATCGTCGCCCCTTGAATACAAGCCATTGATACGATAAAAAGGCCTCTATTTTGTGGGTGAGAAACGAAGCAGATCCCGTTCTTTAGACTTTGTATGTGAGAAAATCCTGACGTACAAAGGGGTTCAGATATGTCGATTTGATCGTGGACTCTCGGGCACAGGATGCGGCGTTTGACTTCGTTACTCCATAGCGAATAGACGAGAACTGGACATCACCGCTCCCTGTTTGGATCAGATCTCCAGGAAAATTTTGGACTCTCTTCTCACAGCCACATCCGGTCCTGCATCCCGCCGTATCAATAAATGGGGAATTTAACTAATTATCTGCTCGGGAATTTACCGAATCCTTCGCCGACCACTTGTGCGGCTCGTCAGGGTGAGAGATTTATTACTCGTCGAAGCGGCACGGACATGATATGTTCTAGCTGTGTTCCGAAGATTCTCATTTCAACTCTTCTCACTCAATTCTGAAAATGTGATAAGCAAATCAAACGAAGTTTTGGTGGAACGTATGATTGACCAACACACAGCTTCCTAGAGCCAGACTCCAACTGCTGTTACCGTGTTTTTTTCCTAGGGAAGGAGCACCGCGGGTGACGGTTGATTCAGGAACTACTCTTGACTGGTAACAGGTTGCCGGCGATCGCTCTTTGAATTGTCACGGAAAAATCCAGACATATCTGAAGAGATCTTAAGGTACAATGTTTCTATGGCAAAAGCGACACCGTCCGACCTCCGAAAGCGATCGCCATTTAAACTAAATAGTTGTATTCCACTCTCGATTTTGAGACAATGCACTTCTCAAATATTAGATGACGAATTTGGAAATTGGTTTCATTCAGCTGAGCTGTCGATCAGCATCCCTTTTGGGCCTAAAACAGGCGCAATTCCACTTTCGGACCAATGAATACGGGCTTCGCGCTTATGGCTGTATACTTAACAAGGTCAAGGAACGAGCTAGTCATATTAGGTCAAGCCTCCTTAAGGGGAAATTAGTGGTTCCAACATCCAGATCCAGATACCGGGACTGCCTCATCAATTACGTCGCGTGGGGGTTGGACGGAACGGAAAGAGGTGGCAGAGCAACAACACTGCAATCGGGACTCGATGACCGTGCGTAAGTATTTCGTAGATTTGGCATGATCCCCACCCAATCAGGGAAACCCGCCAAGTTTCCTTTTACTACTTGATCAAATGACTTGGCTGTGTAACGGATAGGTATACTTTTCAACTAGGTCGACGTAACTTGAATTTGGCGCTGGAACGTTGGGCACAATATTGGAGTTCGAGGGCCAAACCTGTGACGTCTCTACAATCAACAACTATCAGTCACGTGTGACTTGGTTAGTGGATTTCATGAATACAGGATGCAGGGCGTGCGTTGGAACGTCATGGGTCAAGGCTTCAAGGTCATATCAAAGCACCGATGTTTGGTTGATGGCACAAGTAATTTACAAACCCCCGCCTAAACCGAAGGTATCCTTGAAGGTATAGCGAACAGACTGTCCTAGAGCAGCTTACCCCCAAAAGTCAAAGAATCTCTGCAGAGTTCTAAGTATGTATACTGATATCCAGAGACGTGCTCCTAGAAATCAGCTACAAGTCTTGTGTCCATCAGAGAAGACTATTCCCAAAAGGATTAGAGGATTTTATAAAGGTAGTAAGTACAAGAGCATGTGGATGGCATCAGAAAAAAAAACTATATAAAACATTGTCCGTGGTTCTCGCGGCGTTTAACCGTGATCAGACATTGTTTTATGAACATAACGGTGGCACTGCTGCATCAACTGCATTCCAAGGATCGGGGTATGTGCAGCCCACAATGGGCGTCGGAGCGCCACCTGTATCTTGAGAATTAAACCACCCAGTTCCTACGTCGATACTCGTTGTCTCTGAGACGGTCAGAGTAGGCGGGGCCAGCGTTACTAATGTGCCCGTTGGTGTATAAGTTGGAAGCTGGCCTCCAGGTGCTTCAGCATTGGAGATCGTGGCAGGCGGCCAAGGGAAGTCAGAGGTAGAACTCGGCGCGATAGTACCTGCGCTAATACCACCCGTTTGCCATGGCCGAAAATTGCCATCGAATTCTGGACTGATGACACCAAGTGAATCACATGTACCCAGTGCAGTCCTGGGGTCTGTCGGCATCCAGCCGTTCCGAAGACCAAGTTGATAGGACCATAGGGGCGATTCAACGATTCCGGCAGTTGAGTTACCAATCTTTTCATCAATTTATCGTGATGAGCACATGGCGGGAAGGAGGCACATGAATACACGAAGACAAACCTTCCATGTCCAGAAAAACCAATCGCCGAAAGCATCCATACTAGCCATGGCAAATCTGAGGAGGCCAGCTTTCGTGCCGTCCGACCACTTGGAGGAGTCCTGCCAGTCATCACAATTGCCTCCGTAGGAGACGCCGGCCCCTGTCGTGCCCTTCAAAAAGAGACCGCAGTCATTAATACCGTTGCTGAACTCGCCAGCGACAGTGACGCCAAAGTTAGATCGACTAGATCAATCCAGATGAGGATTAGCCACCCCAACGTCATCAGGCTTGCTTATCACACTACCTATTATTGAATCCTGTCGCCCATCGGTTACAGGCATTGGCTGGCCAGTCCCCACCGGCATTCTCCCCTGTGCCCGTGTCAATGGGTGATAGAGCTGGAGAACCGTCGAACGCAAAGTACGGGTGAGAATCTAAGATAATGCGATCAGAACCCGTCAAGAATCCTTCCCAGCTCGAGAGGCCCGCAAAGCCGTCGTGAATCGATATGTAAGGGCCGTTTCCTTCCCCGACTCCTGTGATACCACGAATCATCGTATGTGCTTGGAGGTAACTATGGTAATGCGTAAGTATGTGATCGATCAAATGGGTGAATGACAACTAAAGGAAAGAAAGACTAATGAAACTCACAAGCTCGTCAGCTGGGATCTGCCAATGGTAGAGAGAAGGGCTTCGTTCACGATGCCAAATGCAGGCACGACATCCTTGTACTGTTTCTGGCTGATGAACTCCGTAAATATTCTTATGTATTCTAGTGTACGCTGAGCATTCGCAATTCCCATGACACCATTCAAGAAATTAGGTCGGCCGAGTTTTCCAGAGTGATTGTATCCTGGAGAACAGAAGTTGGGTGCATTTCAGGAGCTATAGGGGTGATACAATGACTTACCGTTTTGAGAGCCAGGAATAGTATGTAAATCTAGCATGACACGGAGGCCATACTTCCTACACCAGCCAAGGAGACGCTCAATGTATCTTGAGTGGCGTCATATAAATTTCCTCACACGGATGGCTGAGAATATAGGAACTCACTTCCAGCTGGTCTGCGCAAGGAATGGTTCACCAGGCCATGTCTCTATGGCCCAGAAAGGGACGGGTAACCTGATCCAGTTGAGGCCAGCACCGGCGATCTCCGCAATATCTTCCTCCGTCTACAACGATATCAGCCTTAGACAGCAGAATAATAGGACGCAAATCTGACGATAAAGGTATTGTAATGGTCTTCCAACTGACTGATACCGCCATTCGCTGTGTCAGCACGCATGAAAGTACTTAGAGTCCACTCGTCAACGGCTTCAGGATACTTTTGGAACAGCGCTGGCACAATGAATGGTTCCAAAACGAACAGACCGCCTAGATTGACGCTATACGGTCGCATCAGAAAATTGAGCATTGGGCAGGAGAAATGAAGCCTACCCATAAACACGATCTTTACCCCACGTCCAGCTTTGATTGAGGGGCGGGGTCCAGGAGTTTGGACGAGCATTGTTATTAAAGGGGTCGTTTGGATCATAAACCCCTGAAAAAAGAGGAAAGAATTGCTTAGTGACATAGGATGACGCAGATAGAAACTATAGAGAAGAGGCGGGCATCAATGAGTATCACGAAGATCATGATAGGCGCCCATGTGAGCAAAATCTTTTCAAACTTTTACACCACCTACAATTCCACACGCATTGAGTAGAGAATGATATCGAGCATGTTCCAACGGAGATGCGAACAGCAAGAGAAGATACTAGCGAAGAACGGAAGACTTACAAAATCCGCCGAATTCGTTTTTGTACGTGAACGTAGACCCATCGTCTTTAGTTACAATGGAATCATCACCACCTGTTGTTGGTAAGGATTGTGGCATATTGGTATCGGGACCATTGCCGCTAGCTGATGCAGTTGTGCTCGCTGGGGCGGGTATCGGATCGGCCTGAGAATCCAGTTGCTGTTTTGGTCTTATTATAGTGAAGTATACCGCCAAAACCACAGCAAGCACCACGACGATCACTGTGCAAATTCCGAATAAGATCAAGGAGAATGCGCGGCGTTTGCGAGGGGTCTCGAGGGGGATCTTTTCTGGATATCCATGTAGCTCGGATCTGCTAGTATTAGAGATATCAGAAGGAAGGTTTCCTGAAGTGTGAATTGACGATTGGAGTTGCGGACTAATTGACTCGCGTGGCGTTGGGATATCTGCTGCCAAGAAGGAAGCGCTGGGTCGATCGAGAAGATCATGACCCGCGTCTGTAGGCGACGGTGTGGAGAATGCTGCCTGCGGGGTATCATAGATAGTCGAGGGAGAACGTCTCGACATCCTCGCTGCAGGCGGGGGTGGTGGTGGACCGTCAGAAGACCCGCGACATTATCCGTGGATTTTCAAGAGGTTAACCATGAGAGAGGCACGTGGCACGTGGTATTGTTCTGATCATTTCGCGGTGTTTATACCCCGCTTTGTGATCTCCAGAACAAGGGAAAACCAAGGCAAAGTTTACAGTGTTTCACGCAGGAACCTATTCACGGTACTTCGAGCATGCATCGTTGCTATATGCTTCATGTATGAGCCATGTGTGTTTTGAGACATTCCTTGAACTGATGTTGCTTGATGAATGCGCAGCTGTTTCTCATTAATGTATCGGCTAGTCAGAGAAAACATTAACATGGACAAAACGAGGTGCTATGTAGTCAGTGGGCGTTGGTGAATGGCTCATTGTAGTGATACTCCGCGGTTTGTTGAGATTCTACGACAATCAACTAGTCCCAGAGTTTTCAAGAATCCGGCGGGTGTCGGGACCTATCTGGTATTGAATGGGCCCAGGTTTTTCGAAAACTCAAGTTTAGTGGCATGTCTAAAATGAGGGCGCCTATTCAAAAGGAAATCAATGCAAAATCAACATATCAATAGACATCTTAAGTTCAGCGAAACGTGGCAGTTCCGCCTGATTTTTTTGCGTTAGAAGTCGAACCATAAGATACTGTCTAATCGATGGTATGCGTAAGTGATCTGTCCGCGTGCGTTGAGCGAAGACTCTGACGGCCGATGACTAGACTATACGTCATACCCTCGCTTATGCAATACCTCTCGTTTATATTCCTCGCTACACGATCGATATTTGGTAGTCTTTGCCGCAAACCTAATTCACTTTACTCTCTTATTTTAGATACACAGAAAGCCACCCTCAGCCATGCAATATTAAATTGGTGTGACTGAGGACTCAACCACTGTATTTGTCTACAGCAAGTGTTGCTTACCCTCAGTCTATGTCAATCAACTGAGGGTATCAAGTGTGTGTACCTTGCTCATACACGCCTTTCCATCTCTGTGAAAAAAATTCCAATATCAAACACCACATTACGAGGGCATCACCACAACAGATACCATATTACATTACTGGCGTAGAGCATTGGTACTACTTTACCCCGCCTCTTAGCCCAGCAGTGTGGCTTGCCGGCGGCATAAACAGAGTTCATCCTTTCATTCATTCATTCAAGTGTGTGTACGTGGCAGATATGCATTTCTTTTCCATTGTATTTTTGTCCCCATTGGCTCTGGCTAGGGTCCAAGTACTCTTCGTTTACGTTCCGCTCGCGGTGCCTGTGACGCTCGTCCGTCTATTGGACCGCAACACTTTGCTAATATTTTCTACAATTCATCCCTTTTACCATGGTAGGCACACCCTATTGAGCTGCACCTCCTATCAGGTATGCTCTCCTGTTCAGTTGAGTGTCTACTGGAAGTGCTCCAAACCGAAAACCTGGAACTTTCTAGAGCCTTCCAACGCGCCTGAACGTTCAGAGTTCTCTCACATGACATCTTCCGGTGTCCCACTACATTCTCTGCGATCTTCGTATCCCATACTGTCCTTTTTACCAACAAATCTTTCTTTTGACTCTTCATGTAGAACTCAAAATATCATGTTATGCAGATGTCTCGTAATTACTTGGATCGAAATACTAACTTAATGGGAGAAAAGCTTGGCAATGCTGTGATTTTCTCCTACTATCAATCTACAGAGCAACAGATCTCTGTTTCTACACCAGCGACTCGACTCTGTACGGTTCTGCCAACTCGGTATGGACTTTTGTCCAGGCTGGCAGGCCAAGATGGCCTGTTCGGAATAGATCCAATGGCTCTAGCTTATGATCCGAGGTTCTTTCCCTCTTCGATCCCAACGGATTCACCTCGGGTGATGACGAAAAACCTGTCGACTATGCAGAGGCCAAATCTACTAGAATTCGATAACAAACAAGACTCGAGGGGTTTCAAGCATGCGGGTGAAGCCGATCATTAGTTTAGAGTTGTTTTGAAAGATCCGCACAGAGTTCGATGTTGCTGTTTGAACCGACATGTCCAAGTTCCGAATCTGCCTTGATACCTTGCTGAAAAGAATGACCGGCTCACCGTCTAAGTATTGCCAGAGCCGGGTGCGGAAGATTTGGACCTGTTCGGGCTACTCACTGGTGTACATTAAAACGGTTTAACTGGCAGATGCAGACCAAGAATCTGGTGGCAAGTGATTGCAGAGAATGTCAAAGAAGTTTGATGTCTTGAGTTCTCGTCGCGATAGAAGACTTGGCGTTGCGAAAACAGGCTATCCATGGATTCAATTCAACTAACAACTCGGGGATCCACAATACGAGGCACTTCGTTTGATGTTAAGCAAGTTGTTTTCACAATGCCGTAAGAAACCAAGTGTAATTAAATAATGGATCAGTCAAGCCGCCGTATGATGATTTCAATTTATCTTGCTTCTGGTGGTTCCAAGACGGCTTTCTGCTCGGGAAAGTAGAAACATCTTCCACATAATCCATAGCCCCACATTTGCCTGCCCGAGGCTGCCGGTAGACGTAATCTGGTGTAGATTCTTGCCAAAGAAATAAGAGCTCCGCGCGCGCACTAACGCGATTTTGCAAAAGTATGGGATATGCGGCATCCAATCTATTGGAATTATGCCAGCATCACCACCACAAATGGCATCTTCTGGGAGCGTTCACACAGTGCGAGAGTCCAAAGACACAACATGCACCGATGTAGTTGATTCAAAATTAGATTGATGCAGCCTTCAGCTCTCGGACGAGTCTAGGGCTGCCTGGCACCAGCCAAAAAGCCGTTCGTAAAAGTAGTAGCAGTCAGACGGATCGAACTTCAAGTATTCAGCACGTATCAAGGACAGGAGTGACAAAATTCGGCTCGAAATCCATTTGAATGTCGTTGATCACCGTCCCTCGAGAACACAACCACATACGTGAAAAGATACGGGTATTCTAATCACAAGGTCCACAACGATGCAACCATATCATTCAGTGGAAACAAGACAAAGTCCATCCATTATTTTACAAAGTCAATTGTTATACGCAAGTGAACTCTTTCAAAAGAGGATAGAATCGGCACCAGAGGGAGCCGAAAAATGGCAATCGAGCAATGAGCACATATTTAGTAATTACATCACGTTCGTTCAAATAAACTTCGTCAAAATTAGAGCAGCGATGACACTGTTTCCACTCTATACTACCTTGGCCATTGAAGAGACGGTGTCGCACAGAAGCCCCGTATCAGCGGATATATGTAGACGTGACATGGTCTATCTTGCGGAACTTTCCCTCAGGCAGACCTCAGGGTCGGAATTACGAAGGTTAAACATAGGTATAATTTTCAAGGGGAAGAACGACGTGGGGATGACCTGCGGGTAATTCTCGGCCTCAGAAATTAGACAATGCGCGGCCGAGAGGCGCAATTGCAGCCGAGGACCGAAATGAAGGACCTGAATCCTGAGGCCTAACACCGGAGATCTGAGTCTTCTTGAGGGCAAGGATGTGCTGCAATCATCTTGTTCGTATTAGCATTTTCAATTTTGTTGAGAGAGGGAATACAAGATACCTAGAGGGGCATTCATTCCTGATCATTGACAAAAACCTGGTATTTGAATTCGGCTTCGATTTTGTCGACACTGTTGGTTATATACTCGGAAAGATGTATGCAATTGAAAGATGGCTTTTCCAGTTCGGCTCATTAACATTGCGCAAACCATAGGTACATATAAGTACACGTCCATGTCAGGACGAGTGAAAAGATATGGCTTGTAGTAGAGATAGATTTCATGAGATTGGACTCTCGCGCACGCGAGGCGGGACAAATTAGGGCAAGGCGGGAAGACGGGCGGACGCGAGACAAATTTTTGTATTCAACTCGGGGGACGCCCAAACTGGTGAGGTAGGTATGGATGGGCGAGTCCATAAGTAAATTTGGGCTTTTCTAAATCGATTCCACGATTATACTGGACATAAGCGGAACGAGCAACATGACCATGTATCTCTAGGGGTCCTAAAAAGAGTTGTGGTGTCTTATGAGTGGTTGAAACAGTAAATACACGTTTGTAAGTAGTCTCGTAGATCAATTGTACCACAGGAAGGGCCAAAATGCAGTCGGTCACGTGCCCAGTTAGTCTACCCCAACTTCCGCGCATCCATGCGGAGAAGGAGAAGTTGAAATTTTCCACCGCCTAGGGCGTGACCTCATGTGAGGACGGCGTGAAGTCACAAGTATCGTCACACGTAGAGTCTTCGCAGGACAGAGGTAGGTAAAGTCCTCATATCGGGAAGAGCTAGCTACTAAATACAACTAGGTAGCCTCTTGAATATGGTCGGCTAAAGAAAAGGAGGTAGTATCCCAAAAGTGGTAGTTAGCCGTCACGGTCAGGTCAGATGATGCTGCCGAGCCATGATTTGCACACGGATAAACAATCATAAACTCGTACCCAACTTCTCGGAATAATAGTTTTCGAGTCCGCTGTGAGCCGATCAGGTCATCCAGCACGTTCTCTACCTTCCGCCTTGCCGCTTTTAAGGAGGTGGTTTCCATCGGTGATGGATACTTTGTAAGCATCGCAGTCGATGAGGGTTACTTTCAGGAACACTGGCTTTTGGGAGGCATGAATTCCACTCTGAATCACGTGTACTAATCGTAATGAGTGATTGTAGAAGGCGGCCTGTGACAGATCACGTGATAAGACCTGAAAATTTGAATATGATTTTTAACTCAGAGGGTGCGGCCAAATCCGGCACTCAAAAAATTGCAAAATTCGAAAATGCATTCTCGGAAATTTCAAAATCTTTCTGCGAAATTAGTATCAATGGCTTTAGTCTGGCCGACGACATTGTGCCAGCTCTCAGCGCCTGTGACAGAGCCGTGCCCCGCACTTCACTACTTATGGTGTCGACTATACCGCAAGAATCGAGAAGACCTTGCATTATTTCCCAATCTGGAAGTCACGATATTTCTGACAATAATGACTGGGCCACACTAAGCACTTCTGATCATCTCTCATTTTCCTCCAAACCAGATCGTAAGTGGATCTGACGACGACTGTTGATGTCTTCGGCGGCGTAGATGTTCTCAATCTTGTAAAATCAGAAGTTCAATGTAATTCCACTGGAGATCGGATCGTCGTTCCCTGGATAGAGTTTAATCAAACATACTTAGCTCTATTGAGAAGCAGGGTCAAATTTTTCCTGGTCTCCATAGGGTGCAACTCGCAGTTCTTATAACTTCTTCGGGCCGTACCCATCCATTCGTACGACCGGCGGCAGCGGCATAACGTTATATTGCTTGCGCCAAGCCAGTCAGATCACTTCCGAAGCTTTGCAATCAGGCTTAGGGGTGTTCGGGGTCATGAAAGTTTTTTATGCTATAGATTCGAAGCATGTCTGTCGTCCACGCGAAGTTCATGGATAGCAGATAAAGTTTATCATTGCTTGAGTTTACGTTGATCAAGCCTGCGAAATCAGTCTGCATATTTTGACGTTTCTGGGAGGCTGGAGCCCGTTGGTAAATATGAACATGACAGATCAGAGTTTGTATGAACTCATCTCAACATCTTTGCGATTTCATGCCAAGAAGAGAAGTCAGGAATTGCATCTACGTCACTACCAGTGTTCACTAACATAAGCCAGCCACCGCCTGGTATGGCGCGAGATCAAGGTTTCAGAGTTTGAGAATCATGATAGTGTGCACAGTCTGATACAGGTAGTGTGGATCAGACAGCCTGGTTGATTTCATGAAAAGTATGAGTTAGCCACCACTCTCGGTCCAGGTGATGTGGCGCGCGGTCGGTGGTTAATTTCATGAGATGGGTTCCAATCGTTGCGAACCTACATACGATGATACGTCTATTGTCAATCGGCATGACCATGCATTCTAGTGCTTTTAAACCTATGTCTGACCATGATCTGTAAATTTATATGTTACATACCGGATGTTTGGACGGGGGATATAAATAGTAGACAGCTCATACAAGACCAGCGTTTTTTCTGCAGTCCGCTACCTCGTAGGTCTATGGTACGTACAGATCTGAACCCAAATGATTGGAAGGTCTACAAATGATCGGCATGGCAGTGGCGTAGATGTTCTCAACTTTGTCCGAACTTGGTGAGAACCACACTTTGCACAGAATTAAGAGTTTGGGTTGTTTATGACTAGATTGTGATATAAGCTGACTTGTTGCTCCTGAGTCTATATAGATCTTGAATATTTTTCCCCTTCTCGTCGTCCCAAGTTTCGATCTTCGTTCGGACCGTGTCCAAACCTCTGTCCGTCTGCCTGTCCGACGGCAACGGTAAAGTTTTTTCTCTTTTTTTTTCTATACCTCTCACATTTTCACATCTTCCTGCTTCAAGTTTAAAGTATTTGACACACTCAGATACACCTCATGATCGATTCGGGATAACTGGTTGCCGAAAAAAAATGAGGCAAGCTAGGTTGATAGTTGTCACCTAGCTGTGCCACGTTCTGATCAGAACATGATGAGTATCTAGCTTTGCATTGTGCCTGAGCCCCCTGAGCCAGTCAAATGCGATGGCTCTGTCGAATCCGGCTTGCAAATCCGAGGATGTTCGGCATCTGAGCCAGGAAATTTTGTATCCTGTCGGCATTCGGAGTTCGTGCTAGACATCTTTGGTGTCGCCCACCTCCTACAATAAGCTCC
>JABCKS010025185.1:0-22816 GCA_018851325.1 Termitomyces sp. DKA19 | reverse complement strand
CTGGCTCTAACCTTGCTGCACTTAGTTAGAGCCTTGAGTTTCACAACTCAATGCTTAATCCTGGCTCTAACCTCACTGCACTCTTTGAGTTTCACAACTCAATTGCTTAGTCCTGACTCCAACTGAGTTGGAGTAGGAGAGCTTATAATGATGATGGAAGTGGATCAGAGGGCAGATTAGGGATCAATCAATTATAGTGCAGTGTTGGAGTGGTTATGAGACAAGTTTGGGGTTAGTATCAGATGTTCAAGATTGTAAAAGTGCAATGTGGATTGTAGTAGTAGACTGGAGTAAAAAGGGAAGACAAGGGAACTTAGGTCCATGAAAGAAGAAAGGAAGATAGGTGAGATGAGACAAGACAAGACAAGATGAGATGGAGGCAAAAAAGATAGATTTGAAGAAATAAGACTAGAAAATGAGATAGAGGCAAAATAGAAACTAGTATAAATGTAACTGAGGACTAATATCAGTAATATCAAGACTACTTTAGCAGGTACTGCTCTACAACTTACATACTGACTACAGGGTTGCTTCAGAGAAAGTGGGTTGGATGGTGGGGCTTGTTGGAGATGTGTGGGTCTAGTAGGTGTTAGTTCTGATCAGTTGGCAGGCTGCAGTAGTATAGGAGCATGATCTATGCCACAATCATTGAGATGTTCCCAGAGAGAAGGGTTAGGCATGTACCAAGATCAGGGAAAGTGTTGGGGATTGTCAGAGAGGTGTTGAAGATTGCCAGAAAAGTGTTAGAGTTTGCTAGAGAAGTGTTAGTGTTTTGCTGGAAGATTGGGCAGGTTGAGGGAATGTTAGTGAGTTTTCTGCAGAGGGAGGAGAGGTCAGAAGAGGTCTGAGAGGGAGGTTCAGAGGTCTAGGGATGGGTTGTGACAGATATGCACATGCAGTTACATATCTTCTAGATCAACAGCTCCACAATTAGGAGCAGACACTTTTAGAGCCTGTCCTACTGTTAAGTTGTCCTCATTTAGCAACACTCCTATGCCTGGCCATACAGCAGCCAATTGTGTATCTGCAAGACCTTGAGCTTCAAGGTCCTATGCTTCCACTTGTTCTTGAAGCCAGTTGCTACAGCATAATCTATGAGCCTGTATAGCTCAAATGTCAATACAATGTTCTGCTATTTTGTGGAGCTGATGCAAGGGCAAGTCTTTGTCCTCAGGGTTGATTCATTTGTTTGCTTGGACAAAGTCATGGGCATCATGATCATTGTCATAAGTCTTACTCTCAAAGTATTGTGACAAGCAGTTAGCAACCTTATTCAACTCTTCCTTGACATATATTATGTTAAACTGGTACCACAACATATAGTTGATCCAGTGATGCTGTTTTGAGGACAAATGCATGTGAGTTTTGAAAGACTACAAGGCCTTGTAATCCATAATAATATGGATCTTATAGCCTATCAGTTTATCCTCCTATTTTAAGAGGGGTTCCAGAATAGTAAGTCTTTCTAACTTATGTACAGTATAGTTCTATTGCATGATTGTAGGTCTGCAGGTATTGCAGGTTGTCCCATGGCCAAACATGGCCCCTACACCCATCTTTGACATGTGACAGATGAACTATATCAGCTCATCAATATGCAGGTCAATTAGACAAATAATTGGCATCTTGGCACAAATTTGCTTGATCATCTCAAAGCACTACTAATGTTACTGTTGCTAGTGGAATGGGGATCCATTCTGGGTCATGGCCATGAGAGGACCAGTGTATGTGGTCACATTTGGTAAGAAATTACCTATAGTAGCTCAAAAAACTGTCTTAATGTTTTATACTTTTTAAAAGATGACATTGGCATGAAGGATTGAAAGTATCTAAGATTCTGGTTAAATCATGTAGAATATTATGTCATCTCAGCTACAAATTGCATCTTGGCCTATGTAATTTAAGTCAAAACTGATGGAGTAATGGCCATTTCAAAATATTCACTTATTGGGACAGTTTTTTGAACATCTTCTACTTTGCAGATTCATCCCTATTTTAGTCAAAAATGAAGAGTAAGTTGCATGTGAAAATATCAACAGAGTCATGTGACCATGTTTGAGTATATTTGAGAGTGGTTCAAGTTGGTTGAACCACATCTTGACCTTCAACCACTATCATAAAAGTTACTTTTTCTGCACAATGCTCTACTGTTGCTTTTCTCCTTGCTCAAGGGTATTCTCTCCATCAGATTGAGGCTAGCACTGGTCTAGGAAAGTCTACTATTGGGAGCATCAGTAGAGAGTTAGAGGTGGACAAGGAAAACCATTCTGAAGTCTGTCCAGCTAAGCTTACTCCATATAATAAACAGGCTATTGTTTGACAAATCTTAAGTGGGAGACTTGATGCAGCTGTTCAGGCAACCAATTTTATCAACAACATCATTTCTCAGACTGTCCAGAATGTGCTGAAGGAGAAGGACTATTGGTCTGCTACAAAAAGGAAGGTTCCTATGCTCAAAGCTAGACATAGACAACTATGACTTAAATGGGCTCAAGAGCATCAAAACTAGACTGTGGAGGACTGGAAAAGAGTGTTGTAGACAGATAGGAAAAAGATTAACAGGATTGGGTCAGATAGAAAGCAGTATGTATAAAAGCTACAAGAAAAAGGCATTTCAAATCAAACTACTACACCTACTGTGAAACATGGAGGAGGGAATAATCTCATGGTATGGGGCTGTATAGTTTGGAATAGGGCAGGAAAGCTAGTAGAGATGGTAGGAATTATAAATGCAGAGCAGTACTGTGAAATTTTCAGGGATGGAGTAAAGGAGAGCTTTGAAAAATTAGAGATGAAGAAGGGTGCCTGCTACTTTCAACAGGACAATGACCCTAAACAAAACTCCAAGAGGGCTAACAAGTGGTTCAAAGACAGCAACTTTGATGTCCTCTGGTAGCCAGCCTAATTCCCAGATCTTAACCCTATTGAACACCTCTGAGAATACCTCAAGGAGCAGCTTAGGCAGTATGAAACACCTCCTTATGGTGTGCATGAATTATAGGAGAGGGTTGCAAAGAAGTGGGATGGAATACCAGCAGAAGTATGCAAAAGACTGATAGAAAGCATGCAAAAAGCATGCCTGGAAGGATTCAAGCAGTTATCAAGGCAAATGGAGGACATACAAAGTACTAAATACCAAAATTAGAGATGCTCAAAAAACTGTCTTAATGAGTAAATATTTTAGAATGGCCATTACTCTATCAGTTTTGATTGAAATTACATAAACTAGGATGCAATCTGTAGCTCTGATGCCCCAGTACTTTACATCATTTAATCATAATTTTCAATACTTCCAATCACTTATACCAATGTCATCTTTTAAAAAGTATAAAACATTGGGACAGTTTTTTAAGCCACTGTATGCAGTTGACTAGTCCAATGAAATGTTGGATATCATTGTAATTAGATGGCATTTGCCACTCT
The DNA here is from genome assembly GCA_018851325.1 of Termitomyces sp. DKA19. NCBI lineage: Eukaryota > Fungi > Basidiomycota > Agaricomycetes > Agaricales > Lyophyllaceae > Termitomyces > Termitomyces sp. DKA19. The sequence goes on along the minus strand of JABCKS010025185.1, from coordinate 19,393 downwards.
TGAATACAATTGAGTTTATCCAAATCTGGGTGAATACCCTGCATGTTTATAACATGCTCTAAGCAATCAATGCTTTGTGTATACAATTTGCACTTCTTCCATTTGAAATACAAGCTTGCTCCATGTAGCTGTTCAAATATAATATATAAGTGTTCCTCATGCTCCTCAATGCAGTCTGAAAAGATAGAAATATCATCTAAGTAAATGTGCACAAAATTTCCAATAATATCTCAGAATATTAAATTCATTAAAGGTTGCTGGTGCATTGCAGTTGCCAATCTGTATAATATTACTGACAAACATTCCCATCAAGGATGCAAACACAGTTTTCGAAATGTCTTCTATATGTATACATACTTGTTCATAGGGATCTATCAAGTCAATCTTTGACCTCAACTTTGCTTTTGCAACATTCTTGTAAATCACTTCCTGGTCAGAAAGTGGTGTCACATCCTTAATAGTATTGTCATTGCACTGTCATGCATTCAAAGCAGTCTGAAGTGTCCCATCTTTCTTGGGAATATATAGCAAAGGTGCTGCTTGCACTGTCAGCTATGGCTCCTACCACAGCTACTTCTATAGTGCTTGCAGATAGCAAGGCAAGTGGTACTTGTACTACTTGGTCTCATCTATGAGATTAATCTCATAGTTCACTTTTCTCTAGAGGGAAAGCTCCCCCTTTGTTCCATTGATGATATTTGCAAATTCCTGCCACCATTGCTTGCAATCATGGAATGTCATTATCCAAAAGGCTATGAGCCTTCACTTTCTTCTTGTTTACACACTTCTGGCATAGTTGACTTGGTGGTTTGAACCATTCTCGAAGTACAGACAAATGTGCTTCTCCAGTGTCTTCCATTTTTAGCCTCAAATGAGGCTTTGACACTATCAACCTCCTTAACCACTGCACACTTTTCACTTTTAGCAACTTACCATTAAGCATTACTTTTGAGGGCTCTGATATCTCATTATCATACAGTTGACAATATACCTCTCCAGTAGTTCAACATGACCTAGCCCAAGTCTGCACCACTATTAAAGCTACCACCTTATTCCACTCTGGTAGCATGCACAGATTATAAGCCCATTGCATGTCCAGTAGTAGCACTGGTCAATGCCAAAAGGGTCTTACACTGTCAGTTGTCTCTGCTGTACTTGTGGCACTCTGTTGTCTCTTTTCAACCTTGTTTGTTATGAGGTCCTCCACCTTTACTCTGGAGCTAGTCAGTTGACACTTCACTAATTCCAACCCTACTTATTCTCTACAACTATTTTCACATAGACAAGCCTTTTTAGGCTTCCTAGCAGCCTTCCTGCTAGCCATTACTGGCTGGTCCAGCTCTTTCCCCTTCATCAGAGTTCCTTAGAACTCTTTCTCAGACATTAGTATTGCTTGTAAATCTGCTAGTAAGCTGGCTATTGGTGCTACATTCTCATCACCATTGTCCACTGTTATATTCCTGCAATCTTTTAGTCAGTTGCAGCCATCATGATGCTTCTCTAGCATCCACACTTAGTGGCCTTTTACCTCTACATAGATCACTAAGCACTCCTTTGCCTAAGGAGTATACTTTGGTCTCTACAGCTTACCAGCTGCTTTCTAAAAAGTAACATGTCACATTCAGACATGTCTATCCTCCTGATGCTCTATAAGAGCAAACATATGCTCCTCCTCATTATCATGAGCATAGTAATCATTGTCATATACATCTACTGCAATATATTCATCTCCATCAGTCTGAATGCTCTCAGCATCAACAACCTACAGACTGCTCCTTTGTCTCTTGAGGAGCTTCCTCATCTTTGACAACAAGCTCTTCTTTACCCTCTCCAATGATGCTCCCAGCATTGCCCTCCAATACTACTTCATGTGCAGCTCATACTTGCACCTTTGGCACTTTGCACTTCTTAGAGTAGTGGCCAGTCTGACCACAGTTATAGCATTTCACCACACTACCACCAGGCTTGTAGCCTGCATCATTGTAGCTAAAGGTGACCTTGGGAGGGCTCACCCATGGTGGAGCATCCCGCATTCCCTTTGCTCCTGGTTGGTCCATTTCAAGCCCAGGCCTAGCTTCTTTCACTATTGGCAAATCACCAGCAGCACCTAAGCCAGGCCTCTGCTTGGCTAATAGTGTTCATTGCACTACAAACTGTGGATTGTAGTTTTTTTCCATCTTGGAATGCTTTGCTGAAAATGTTCCAACCTTTATAGGTTGGTGACTTCCTTATGCTTAATAATAGCTGTGCTCATCATAATGGGTTGCAGTCTGTATAGACTACTTATAGCATATTACATACACTAAGAACTCAGTCACAGTGTTGACCTCTGGTGACAAATTATTATTATGTATTAGCATGTAATACATCTCTGCCAGTATTCTGTTAAGTAATGTCTCCTGAATGGTAAATTCATCTGGATACATAGCCATGTTCTGAGTATAATCCACCAAAGTGTCATAAAAGGTCTGGATGCCTATTCAAGCATTGTACACTGCAGTTTAGAAGGCTTCACAAGCCTTCTGCATTGTTACCATCTTTATAAAGTAGTTATACAATCCTATTAGAACCTCCCTGAAGATCCAATCATGTTATTCCCTATTTGTATGCAGAACATATTGGCAGAACCAGTTCCACACCTCCACATCAATAAATTCATAGAGTACAAAAATATGCTCCTAGTCTATATTGTCTCCACCATAGCAGCATGCTGCTAAATGGTAGCATATGTCTATAGCCTAATCTTCTAATTGGGGAAACTTATGTCCTCCAGCATATACTCAGATATGCTTTCTATTCACTCAACAAGGCTTAACTCCATTTAGAAACTTGAATCTGATTCCAAGGGAGTTATCTACTAGATAATTCAGGTGGTCATGTATATGATCCATATGGATCTTAACTGCCTCATTCATTCTAAGCATACTTGCATCCAAATCATGTAGTTAGGGCAATGGCCATGCCCTAATTCATATGGTAACTCCTCTGTCCTGCATTGAGAATGCAGTGTCTGAGGGGCCCAAGGTCTTGGGCTATTCATCCAATGGCCAAGAGGTCTATGACTGTCTTAGTGATCCCATTCATCTCAGTCATTATTACAATGACCATTTTTTCAATCACTATGGTGGTCATTGTCACCACTCCCCATCATCCAGATCCCTGTCTGGTTCTCTGGTTCTCATAGCAAATTTCCACCTCATATTGTCTACAGGTGTAACATCTTTACACCCTTTAAACACCACACCCTGGTTGTCAATTGATAACTCACCACAATCATACAAGTCTTGATTGTATATGCACTAATATTCCAGTTGTCCACTGAATGGACTTGTTATACAACATGTTGCAGTATAGTAACTTCACCTGGAATGCTCTTTTCTCATTCCTCTTCCTTGATTGTGACATGTCTATAAGGTATCCTTCTCTCAGGCAACTCTTTTACCTTGTCCTCACTTACAGGATTGGACATTGCTATATCCAGGTTGGATCCTGCCCAACAAAGCATGCTGCTTGTATTTGCTTGCCATTGTGCAGCATTCTGATGTCTGTCATAGTCCTATTGGGACTCATTTGCCTATTGAGGTGCATTCAACATATCTATTGCTTCTGCAATATCTGGTGCTTATTGATACAATAGTGCATTGTAATTGACAGACTCAGCCAGTGTGGCTGTTAATGTTGCAGTCCCTTGAGCTGCCTTGTGATCAATATACTCATTGAGCTCCAGCTCAAATATACAAGTAAAAATTTCAATATATTCTGTCAAATCAGCCCTAGGTACATGCTGGCCTCTATCAGCCAGTAACTGTAAATGCCTTGCACCATAAAGCTGTAGATGCTTCTAATTGATTCTTTTGTAACCATTTGACAACAGTTCTGTACTAGCTGAAGCTGAACTGATAAGGTTGACAGCAACCTCTTATCCTCCTCTTTATCTGAGGAGTCTAGTTCAGACTCTAAGTCTAGAACTTTCCAAAGGCTCTTGCACCCCATCCATAGCCCCTGGCCACCTCCTTCCTGCTTCTCCATTGTTAGAGGCACTGTGAGTGCCTTTTCCTTTACCTGCTCCTTCAGTCCTAGCCCCATGGCTGGACTTACTCCTTGACATTGTGCCATCTGCTTGGATGGCATCTCCTGTCCTCTCTCAGCCCCTTGCTTAGGCTGTACTGGCCTAAATGGAGTACTATGTACTAGTCCACTGCCCTGTGTAGTGTCCACATATTGGACAGAGTTATCCATAGTTTCTGCTGTGTGCCTTGAGTTGTTAGGTAAAGTCAGGTAGATCAGCCATGGTAAATCTATTGCTGCCACTAACAATGCTAATTTATCCCCTAGTTTAGCACCAGGGTTCAAGATCAACTTCATCTGCAAAACAGATAGTCCCTCAGGTATTCCAAAGCTCTTGCTTATATTGCAAGTGCTAGTGTTATCCCATTTTGGTGGGGGCTGGTATTTCAATGCTGAAGGGATCTCATCAGGGACTGGAGCCAGCTAGTGGCTCTGAGGAACCAGGTGGTTGCTCTTTAAGGTCAGCTATGGGACCAAAATGTTGATGTGGCAGATTCAAAGCTTAGATGTTTGATGAGGGTTGCCTAGATTGGTAACAAGAGTCCAGAGTCTAAAGCCAATAATAGAACATTCAAAAAAATATAGCCATTAGCTACAGGTAGAACAATGTTGCATGTTTCACACAGTAGCTAAATTAGACCAAAATATTAGATTAGACTAGATATGCTGTGAATACAAGATATTATCCTTACATAATCTATGGGGGTGCATCAAAGGCACCCATTGATGTCTAATTATTGCTCACTGTGTGGTATATGTAGGAATGAAGAACTTATGAGTGCCATCTTTATTCTGTCACCAAAGCTTACTATCTGTAAAAAAGAACATGGAGGCATAGCAAATAAAGGTTGCATAGGCATCATTGCTAAGGCCATTAGGCCTGACTAAGTTGCTAAGCCACTTCTAGACTAGGAAGATATAGTCATTGCTAGTGATGGCCTTAGTGCTACAACATACATCACTATATGTTTGTAAGGGCAGCCTTTAGAGGCTGTGGCTGAAATCACACAGCTGGCAAAGGGAGATCCAAAGTCTATTCAGTGCTATACTAAATCTATAAGTCTGACTACACATCTGGCAAAGAGAGATCTAAAGAAACTAAGTCTGAGGACTCCCTATGCCCAATATGACCTTCTAGGCTTTTGAAACTATAAGACTAACTGTACAGGAAATAGAACGTCATATGCTATCAGTGGTACATTAACACACATAATGCAGTCAGCAGGTAGCTTAGGAAAAGTGAAGTTAAGTGAGATGAAATGAAGTAAGGATGAGGTGAGACAAACCCTAACCTTATAGACCAAAGTCATGTACTGTCATCAATATGTCAATGCATATGCAAATAGTATCAAGGTGAGGTGAGCCAAAGTAAGGTGAGCCTATGTGAGGTAATATGACATAAAGTGAGAGTAAGATGAGATGGGACAACCCCTGACATCACCTCCCCTCTAGAGTGCAGCATCTCAATGCAGCTGGATAGAAGAGTTTACAAATTGCCCTGTCTGCCACTGAGGTGGGAAGAATGCCTTGAATTGCCTTCAGGGCATCAGGGTGTCTGCAATGACATTCCTGGACCCAGGCTGGTGCATGTACATTCTCCTATGGTTCCTCAGATATATCCTTGATGCTATAACTCTTCCACTTTACCTTAAACTGGAGCTTTCCTCATAACAACCTACTGTTCAGTATCTCCTCCACCTTATACTCCTCCTTCTTGTTAACTAGCATTGGCAGCAGCAGCAGTTTTGGGCATTGACTGGCAATGGAGTCCTTTGGGGCTGGGAACAGTTTAACCATATTAAAGACCAGATATAACTGCAATAGACTAATAGGAAGCTTTAATTTGTTAGCTAGCAGCCCTACCTGTCCTTCTACCTTGAATGGCCCCAGGTGACAGTGAGACAGCTTCTATAATGGTCATGTCTTCTTAATGTCTAAACTGTCCAGCTATACCCAATCTCCCAGTTTGTACACTGGAGCTGGTATTTTTCCTCTGTTGTAATACTGTACCATGTCCTCCTTTGCTTTTTTCAGTGCTGCTTTTGCCTTCTCTTATACTCTCCTCATTTTCTCCACCACTTCATTCACTGTTCATTCTTTGAGAGTCATGCTCATAGCTCAAAACCCATATGTGGATGCTAGCCAGTGTCTAAGAAAAAGTGTGTTATCTGAGTGGAGGAGTGAATATGATTGTTGTACTGGAATTTTACATCTGGTAGAAGCTTGTTCCAGTCATCCTGCCTCTCATTACAGAACAGTCACAAGTACTGCTCCAGTTCCTGATTTACCCTTTCTGTCTGTCTATCTGACTGAGGGTGGTAAGCTGTGGTCATATAAAGCTTTACTCCTAATAACCAGTATAGCTTTTGAGTGAACTCCACCACAAATTGAGGGCCCCTGTCCAAAACATAGCTGTCTGACAGCTCATGAAGCTTCCAAACAATTTTCTGATACAAACTGGTGGCTTCCAGCACAGAACAAGTAGTGTAGGTCAGGATAAAATGAGCCTGCTTTCTATGGAAGTCTACTACCACTATGATTGCATTGTACTTGTGGGAATCCAGAAATTCTACAATGATATCCACTGATGCCACACTCCAGTGGCTGGCCAAGATTGGTAAGGAGTGGAGCTGACCTATAGGTGCTTGACAACAAAGTTTAGTATATAGACAGAGGTTGCATGTACTTATGTAGGTGCCAATATATCTGGACATTTGAGGCCACTAGTAGTTCCTTGACACCAATTCCAATGTCTTCCACCTGCCCAGGTGTTCTACTATGTATGAGTTGTGGTGTTGTTCTATGATGTGCTGTTGGAGCTCTGGATACATAGATCCACTCCCAGAAAGTCAACAATTCATCCTGCAGACCCCACTCCTCCATATGTACTGACATCACCCCTCTGGCCTGTTGTTTCTGTAGGACTTGTGTAGCCTGCACCACTACATCCTCTTGAGCACCCTGTTGATTTTTCTGCCTTATGTCCCAGAGAATGGCTGCCTCCTCCCCTTGGACTGCAATTCCTTCTAGAACATAAATGTTGAAAAGAGGCATCAATGGCCACACCTCAATACAGGTTCTGTGAACTTAGGTGGCTATGGTACATAATGTCTTGTCTCTACAAATTAATGTCAAAGTGCCATTCAATTGGGACTTGACTAAGTTCCATTCCATAGGTATTATTATAAGTGTAGCCAAGTATAGCTTACAAGCAAGATTTTAAATTGCCAATGCCAATCCTCTTTTAGCAGAGAAGTGGCTAACTCCTCCAAAATCAAACTTCAAGACATGCTGTTCCCAGCCATCTAGTAGGCAGCTGGGTACTATATTATTGAGATGCTCAAAGTCCATCTTAGATTTCTCAGCATTGATGGCTAACAGCCATTTTGCATTACCATTGTAAACCTTCTTTTTATGACACTCTATACTGTTGTTATCTGAGTTGCTATCCAAGATATATTGCTTAGACAGAGTGATATCATCCTTATTGTCACTCCCCAAGTTGGAGACAGCCACACCACTAACTGGCCCTTGGGAAGTCCAGCCTACAGTGACAAAAAGCTCTTTGTTATACAGATCCTGCTAAACAGGCAAAATATACTCCTAGTACAAGGCACTGGGAATAGTGTAGTTCCTTGATTTAAGAATTTCAATGATTCCTGCTTGTGATTCCTGCTTGTGATTCCTGCAGCATATTTGCTGGGTAGACAATGGAAGTGGCAATAACCATTGGGTCACTCTGTACAACTGGAGTAGCTGGCTTCACAGAGCCAACTTTAGTTGTAGCTGGCTGTGATAGTGCAGCTTTGGACTGGACTGGCCTTGATTATTTAGCTATAGCCTAGAATGTCCTAAAGTCAGAGTACATATCTATTAGCTGGTCATTACCAACCAGAATAGTATTATTATAGGGCATCAGTAGTGCCCTCTATATGGAATACTCCTTGAAAGACCCCTAAAGCACTGTATAAGCCTTCTTTGCCTTCAGAGAATGAGGAGGAAAAGCTATGTGCTTCTCTAATGCTAATGAGAAGAGGTCTAAATGGGCCTTATCCCTCTGAATATGGACAATATATAGTTTGTTAAGAACTTAAGTGAGTGCTAATTGCACTATGGGGTTGTTGAAGATGTCTACACCAATGTCCTCTAGCACTTTAGCATTGTGGAGCCACTAAAGTAGATGAGTAACCTACTCATCAGCTATAGTCAAAGGCTTGAGCTCTATTGCTTTGCCTTAATCCTTCTCCTTAGCCACCAAGTTGATGTCCCAAAGGCCTCAACCCAGCAGCACTTAACTGCTAGAGTAGTCAAGCATATTACAATCTAGTAATTTTTGAGTGACAGGATTATTCCAACTGACCCAGTTAACTTTATAAAACTTTACATACTTTTCCTAGAGCAAAAGATACAGGGGTATCTCTGGTGGAAGAAGCTGCAGGGATCTCAGACATCATCTGCAATGCCTTTGCTATTCATAAGAGGGAATAATCTGCCCCCTCTGTCACTAGTCAATAAAGCACTAACTCTATTGCAAGCACTACAACAGTTTGGTGAAATGCCACAAGACTACAATGGCTAGACAGACTGTGCTAGACTTTTAGAGACAAGCTACAATGGGAGCAATTATTGCTTGTAACTTAGCCTTGATAGAGGCAGGGTCAGTCCTTGCAATTAAGTAGTCTATAGTGTAATATAAACCTGCTGGGTCTATATAAGGGCATTGACCTGGGAGGATCAAATCACATTGCAGCAGTTCCACAATAGAGACACAGAGGACTTTGGACCGTCCCATTTCAATCACTAAGGAGTGGTGTTCTAAAGGAATACTACATATGATGCTTGGCCAGAGGGATATATTCTGACTAAACATACTAAGCTAATCAAGATAGAGGAGTGAGAGTCTTGCTCCCTAGATGCTTAAGATAGGATGAGGAATAGTCCTATGGTGCATTTACAGCAGGCCATCCCAGGGAGGAAGTAGTCCTTCAAGTTAGTCTAGCTATAATAGAGAGGGTAGAGGTGACCTGGGACAGAAGTCACCTGGGAGCAATTATACTTCCCTAACACCCTCCAAACTACATCATGGACTATCCAGTCCTGGAGGAAGTGGTGAAGGACTTGGTAGAGGACCACCTTTCCCTATTTAAAGACCATCACCACCCCTAAGAGGGGGTCCCCCAGACCTTGGAGGACTAGATCAGGGTCCAGCAGGAAATGGTAGTGATGATGTGGGCTGTGAAGCTAGATGGAAGAAGACTACAGTCTTCTTTAAAAGACAGTCATAGCAGTTTTCAATGCTGCTATAACATTGTAAACCCTTCAAAAGTGGAAGAGACCCACAAATATTACTATCAGATAATGCATAATTATCTGAGGGCAGTAATGAAACAGTTGCTTGCTGTCTGTCTGGCTGTACCAGAAGGCTTCAGGCTGAAAAGGAGTGATTCATTGGAGACAATCACTCCATATGCTATCCAAATTCAATAAACTTGAAGACTAGGTTGATGAGTATCTATATATTCTATGCAGTAGCACAGTATGGTGGGAATGGGCATAAATACAAGAAAGTCCTAATATTGATGGACTTTCTAGCTTCAGGTGCCCTAAAGTAGTACCTATGACATGTAATACATATCAACAGGGAATGGTCCCACTAGAGGTTCAAGGATGTAATCCTTAGATTGTACAATTAATTTGTACACTCCTTAACTATGCAAGATGCTCATGACACATTCTGCAATGCAGTCTATATAGTTGAAGAGGCATTAGCTATACCTATAATCCTGCAGCTAGGAACAATTGAAAGTTGTTCCATAATAAATTATAGTGCTAAGATGACTATAAAAGTCCCTAGTAAGTTCTGCAATGCTGCAATGTTTATATTGACATTGCCAACTTTGATTGCTATGACATGATCATAGGAATACCTTTTATGAGGGCACATTGTGTCCTCTTAGACTTCCAGAATGACTAAGTAGTCATTAATTAAGTAATGGCTCCAGCTTATAATTTGGAGCTAGAGGACTTGGAATGCTGTATACAATACTTCCACATATTGTAGAAGTAGCATAACAAGTGGCTCTGACTATATGGTGGACTGGAACAACCCACTATGGAGAAAGTAGAGGACAAGGATGGAGTCTGGGTGACTAATAGTCTGCCCAAGGACTATCCAGCCTTACTACTGCTTGAGGAAGAGTATCAATGGAGTACTCTTCCTAAGGGGAAAGAAAATTGGCTCTGACCCTTTGTGGTCAAGAAAATGAAGTATTTGGGGTCTGACCAATTCTAAAACCTACTCTCAAATAGGCATACAAGCCTTGTATGGCACAAAAGTGGAATCAGGTTATTACAGACCTGACCCAGCAAGAAGGGGTATGGAGAATGACCCCTGGTGCTGAGACATATTGGATGGCATTGGAGGATGAAATCTCTGAGCCAAGCAAGTTCAAGTATTTATAGAATGAAGCAAAGTGTGTGACTGAACATTTTTTATATAACTGATCATTTCACCTAGGTAGTTTTAGAGAGACTGTGCAAGAACAAGTTCTACCTCAAATGGAAGAAGTATGAGCTGTATGTTGAGTATATTAAGTGTCTTGGCCATGTTATCAGTCTGCAAGGTATTCACCCTAATATAGATAAGTTGAATTGGAGCCAGGAGTTGCATACTCCTAGATTCTACAATAATATCTAATGGTTTCTGGAATTAGGGAATTACATTGGAAATCTCTTGCTTGATATTTCCATGTACACAGGGCCATTAATGGCCATAATGCAAAATGGGTCACCATTTCACTGGCACCCTATTCACCAACAGTGTTTCGACATGATCAAGCAGATCTGCACTGAAACACCAGTTATATGATCAATTGATCCCCAATATGAGAATCCTCTTTGGTGTATATGCAACACTTTGAAAATGGGCATTTAAGCAATGTATGGACAAGGACTATGCTGGTAGAAGTGTTGGCCAGCCAGGTTCATATTCAAAAAGTTCACCAATGTACAGAGAAACTATACTATACATAAACTAGCAACACTGACTATTCTACAAGCCCTCCTGAAATGGCAGGATAAGCTCCTAGGATATTAGATCCATATGATAATGGACCATAAAGTGCTTGAATTTTTTGAAACTCAACAGAATTTGCTGCCATGCCAGTGACAATGGATAGATTCTATGTTAAGGTTTAACTTTGACATCACCTATATTAAGGGAGAACTCAATAAGGTAGCAGACTGTTTATCCCACTACTTTGAAAGTGATTCTCTCCAAAACATGCACCATGTCTATAACTATGTATATGCAGATGCACAAATTGATCCAAAGGGGGATGATTTGCCCTCAGCATACCTACATAAAATGTAGGCCCAGCTAGATCAGATTTGCACTCACCAAAGCTGCAGGAGTTGGCTGGTGTGGGACCATTATGAAGTTCATAAGGCAAAAGTGCAGATGTTTGCTGATGATGTTAATAGCAGGAATCCTAGGTGAGGCCATCCTTGAGATAGCCAAGTGCCCCCAACCAAAGGATTGGTCAGAGGGGGAGCTTTTCCAGCAAGTCCAAACCTTGTATGGTAAAGATAAGCTTTTTGAAAAGGTATTGACTTGGCCAAATCTGGCAGAAGGATAGTCTCCTGTAAATAACCAATATTATGGGCTATGAGATCTTGTGCATACCTTGTGATTAGAATAGTCACCAGTCTGGTAAACCAAACTCACTATGTTGTTGAGCACTTTGAAAATGACATCTCTTCCAGTCTAGCAAATGATGGAATATATTCCTTGATGGCACTGGTGGACTATGGTGGCTGCTAATATATAAGTGTTCTACACTACCTGTCAGTAGTGCCAGCAAGCAAAAGGGAGCAATTAGCTCCCTTCAGAGGAACTACATTCCCTGCTAGTTCCAGTGAAACCTTGGGACTCAATTGGAATAGACTTCATAGGCCCCTTCCTTAAGTCCAAAGGATATAACTACCTATGTGTAGTTATTTGTCACATGATAAGCATAGTGCACCTTATACTAGTGTACACAACTATGACAGCATCCCAGCTGTCATGGATTTACATGAGTGAGATTGTAAGACTCTATAGTCTCCTGAGCTTAGTCATTAGTGACTGTGACCCAAAGTTTACATTGAAATAGTAGTGTGAACTACATAAGTTATTAGAAGCATAGCCCCTAATATTAATGTCCTTCCATCTATAGACAAATAGACAGACTGAGCATGACAACAGAAACATTGGCCAGATCCTACACACTGTGGTGCACCCTGATCAGAAAGATTGATTAGGACATATAGACCTAACTAAGTTTGCAATCAACACAAGTGTATCTGAAATGATAAAGTATACACCACTCAAATTGAATGGTGGCTACATGCCATCAATAATGCATAAGATGTGGTTGGACTCAGCAATTCCTTGGGAATCAAGCAGTTTGCCCACCAAGCTCTAGAAAACTTGGTGGCAGCACATGATACAATCATTAAGGCATGCATTTTCCAGACACATGCTCTAGATTTGCATTGTAGACTGGATCTCAAGTTGAAGAAAGGTGCATTGGTGTACCTTTCAACAAAGAACTTCAACCTCCCAAGAAGCAGAGCTAGAAAGCTCTGCTCCAAGTGGGTTGGGCCATACCAAATTTTGGACACCTTTGATGAGACCTCCAACTATGTTTTAGAGTTGCCTTTGGCACTCCAGGAATGAAGAATTCATTCTATGTTCCACCTATTGCTGTTACAACTATACCAGGCCAGCAATGATGCACTGTTCCTAAACAAGGCAACACTAGAGCCATACAACTTCAGTGCACCCAACAACCAGGAGTAGTTTACTAATGATCTTGTAGGTCCATTGGTGGAAGGGGTTGAACCTTGAGTTTGAGGTTCAATGGAGTCTTGTGGACACTGCTTAGGAGGCTCTTAATTGCTACTTGGAGTTGCAGGGCATGCAAGGCCCTGTGCAGTTGACTAGAGGGTCAAAGTCAGAATGACTTAGCATAGAAATTGGAAGGGCTGCTGGCATGGTGGCTATTACATATTATATCAGCTAAGTTTTTTGGCTGGCTGCTAAGTCACAATGACCTTGTCTCTTTTTACTACATTGGTGTGACATGCCAACATTGTATTAAGAGCCTGGTTGCCCTATGGGCAATGCCAAAAAGAAAAAGAAACTGGGCAAGGCAAACACAGTTCTGCTAGGATATTCTATGAGCTCTGGACAGAGCTCAAGAGGGGGAGGAGTGCTAGAAGGTAGAATACCCCCTGCAATAGGACTGTTTAGCACTGGTCTGTTACCTAAGGACATGCTATCCCCAACAGCAAAGAGAGTGCTCCAAAAGAATATAAGGCCTCTAGGAGTAGAGCTCATAGTGGTGTCACTAGACATGGCCCCTCTAAACTACACTGTGGCAATACAACAATTGTCAGTGTAGAGATACAGTGGCCCTCTGTAGCATAGTGGAGCAGGTCAAGAATGTGGAGAGTTGAGAGCACCCCTCAGAAGTGAGTTTTGGACAACCTGTGGCTCTACAAGCTATGTGGTTGCAGGAGTTTCAACAATATATAGTGCTACAGTACTCTGTGACTCCACCATCAATGGCTGGACCTAGCAGGGCAATGGGTATAGCAGGTCAACAATGACCTGACACAATGTTGACATAGGTAGAGACCTTGGTCCTTGCTATACACTAGTCCAATGCAATAGAGGTGGACAATAAGGGACCAGAGTCCATCACAGTGATGATGGGTATGCTGGCCTCTTCATAGCAAGTATATCTACTACTGCCCATCATGGTGCATCTATCAGATGCTCCATTCTCATCAACAGGTGTGGTAGGACAACCAATGGTCACCTTGAAATCTAGAGGAAAACAATGGACAATGACTGATATGTCATTGTCTACACTGGCAATGGAGGCTGAGTCCTCCTTATTGACTGCTTAAAAGATGGTTGAGCAATGCTTCTCAGCAAAGAAGGGCAAGGGAAAAGCAAAAGAGCCTGAGCCATTGACTATGGCCTACAAGTAGATTGCTTATCTATTTCAGTGGTTGCATAATGCTAGAGTGCCAAAAGACATCAGTGCTAACATCCTTGATGACTCTATAGTGCAATTTCCACTTGCTCAAATTCTTAACAAACTTGTCATAGTAAAAACCCAGAGGGATGAGGCCTGTGTAGACCTCTTCTGATCAGCTTTGAGAAAAAGGGTAGCTTCCTCTCCCCACCCTCCTGAGGCAAAGAAGGCTTGTACAGAGCCTTTAGGGCCTCTTGAGAGCTCATCAATCCAGAGGGCACCACTTGTGCCCTATGATGATGTTGTTCCCACTGGCAAAAACTAGCTGATAGATGTGTGCCCTGACTTTGGAGGACCTCACATTACAGCTGGACCCTCTAAGCCAGCACAGGCCAAAGCTGTGCCATAATGGCAAGCTACTGCCAAGGCTAGCTCTGCAAAGCCAGCCCTCACAATGGTATTGGCAGATGACCTCCCTAGTGGTCATTACCACCTTGATTGCCTATTCTGCAAATGTGCCACAGAGATCAGTGGCAGGAACTGTTGAGGTCTTTGAGCCAAGGACCTATACAATGCCCCAAGCCCTGTCCCAAGAGTACATCTTCCCAATTCAGCAGGATCTACATGACAAAGAGTTCTTTGTCACTCCAGGCCAGTCTTTCCAAGGGGCTGCTGGTGGTGCAGCTGCCTCTGGCCTCAGGGACTGACAATGAGGGTAATGTTACAGATCCTAAGCACTATATCTTGAACAGTAACTCAGATAACAATGCCACAGAGCATCATTGAAAAAAAGTCCATAATGCTAATGCTAAATGGCTGTTAGCTATTGATACTAAGAAGGCCAAGATAGACTTCAAGCATCTTAATAATATAGTACCTGGCTGCCTTACAAACAGCTGGGAAACTATTTGAATATAAGGGCACTACAAATGCTACAGTAACTTTGGGGGTATACTATACCCCAACTACTATTGGTCATCATTGACCAATTCAGTCTTTGTAGGTGATGAGATGCTTTTTGCTCAATCTACTGAAATGGTGGAGATCAAACATTTGTCCCCACAATATAAACAACTTCATTGGTGGGCCTCTAGAGGGATGCCCATGAACCTGGAGCAGCTGCAGCTGATGCTTTGTATTATCAGCAAGTCTAACCCTCACATCACCATACAGGAGAGTGTATACTGCTCTCCTTCTTTAGTAGTTCCACTAGATCTCCTATTATACAGCAACTGGTCAGCTGGACCACACTATGTGGTGTCTCCTGGAGTTGACTCTGAAGGAGATAGCCACTTATCTGCCAAAAGGAGACCCTCATTGGCAATTGGTCCCCTTACCCTCATTGGCAATTGGTCCCCTTACCCTCATTGGCAATTGGTCCCCTTACCCTCTTGAATGTCAGCCATGTATAGCCAAATAAATAATAATACTTAGAGAGCAGAATTTAATCATGTCCCAAATGACCAACACTTTGACATCAATGTAAGGGCACAATATATCATGCATCACAGCCACCCAGGTTCACAGAATCTGTATTCTTGTGTGGCTATTGATGTGTTGTTTTGTGTAGACTGTTAATTGGTCTTTGGCTATATTTTAGGTTGGGCCCTTGTTCTGACCTTACCTCATGGATGAACAGCTTATATGTGGCTGTTTGCTATAGTGATATCTCAGCCCCATCTCTATTGCAATATAGTTGATAGCTACCAAAAACATGTAGAGGACTCCAACCTGTTCAGACTCCACACCTTCACACTACCTAGGCTGCAAGTGCTGCCTATGCAGATTGATAATCTTAGCAAAATAAAGATAGATTATCACCTTCTTGCAAACTGTATGCCTCTGGCCTTGGTAAACCATGCATATACTGATGACATATGCTTCTTGGATCACCACTGATCAGGAAGCATCATGTACATGGATCTATTCACAAGATTTAACAATGAGCACCATTATTGACTCTAGTCCATTGGTGAACCCCTATATCTTATTGGATACAATAGGTGGTATACATCCATCAATGATGATTGGGAGCACTTCAAAGTCCTCCTCCAAATCTATGAGAGCCCAGGCCACTTTCTCTTATATGTAGCCAAATGGCTATGCTATGGAGAGTTGCTCATATTCACTCACCTTATGCAGTGTCCAGCAGAAATGCTGGATACTGCCTTAGCTGAATCAGGAGCACTGGTGGCAACAATGCTAGTACCTGAGGTGGGGCTCTCATTGTCATTCATTGAGTCTACCCCTGCACCATCTGTGAGCTCTGATGTGTCCCCATGGGATTTACTGCCTTTCTGAGCCAGCACTCTTCTCACATTCAACTTTTAAACTCTGAAATTATAGGTCACTTTGTATTTGCCAAGTGTCTTTTCAGGTTAAACCATAATATGAACAAACATTCTAGTGCTGCCTTTAAGATTCAAACTGCTCTTATGCAGCTGGCAATTGGAAATGTGGCCATTACTGTTAATTGCTATTTAATACACTAAGTAACTTTGAACATCATCACTCAAGTAGAAATTCTGGCTTTAAGATGAAGCCTGTGAGATTCTAATCCTATTGTAGTGCTTAGTGCTCACTTTCATGGATACAAGGACATACTAATCTGACAGAAACTTATTCTACCATGGTTCAACTACAGTCTTTCTAGACTATGATACCTCTGTATCTCCTCTGACTATAGCTTCTGTTATCTGCTCAGCTTAGATGCATCTGCTCCCTGTGTATCTTTGACAACTACACATGGCTGACCTTTGGATGTATAGCAATATGAGTCAGTCATACTTTGATCTTGTTACAAATTACATCAATTTTCTGCAGATATCTCTGCACTTTGAAACAGTGTCCTTTACTTAAAAGATAAGTTTTCTCCATACAGATGATGCCACAATGGTCTCCTCTTTGAAGTTAAGAATGTGCAATTCTAAACTGTATGCATAATCTATGACCATATTGAAATTGACAGAGAACAACTGACTTATATAATGAGCAATTTCTTTATCCTATGTACTTCATATCTATTGCAGGTATGTTCAATGCTGTAGCAAAGGTCCATGACATCATTTAACAAATTCATCAATGCCTTATATCATCCTCCTCAGCCATATAGCATTGATAAAGTTGCATAGAAGCAGCAAGGTGTTAATTCCAGCAAGGATTCAACCCATTATACAGTGAGATATGGATGGAAGTACATGCAGGCCAAGTTACTGGAGATGAGTGTGAAACACAAGGATAATTTGAATATTGTCAGGGGGAAGACCAAAGGGCTTGGACTTGAAAGTGCTTCTTAAAAACAGATTATCTCTTTGAGCCAGTCTGATTGCTGTTTGATGATATCTCCACCTACAATTAAGCTCCAGTGATGGATGTTATTAATTGAAGTGGACATGATTGCAGGTAGATGTGATTGAGGTGGAAGTAGTTCAGGTGGACTGTGATTCAGCCAGACATGATTGATGTAGACATGGTTGAGCTGTAATTGGCAGAGTGTGGGCAGTGAATATGACCCAGGTATGACATGAAGGCCTTTATAAGTCTCAAGTATTGGTAAATATGTGTGGAATTGTGATCAATCAATGAAAGACTAAACTATGGATGAGTTCAAGCTGTGAGACTTTTTGACTTGATTTATGCAAATCAAGCATTCTATGACAAAAGCCATGAGAAAGGGAGAGGACACCAAGAATGAAAATGGATTGGTTCTGTATATACTTGTGGCACTCATATAACTCATTTTCAGCCACTGAGACCATAGAATAATCACTGGTAAAGTGCCATAGATGATGGACTAGTCTATATGACTGAGAAAATAAGAAGTTATTGGAATGTAATTTTACTATAATGGTTGGTGGTACACTGCAGGATGATATCACAAAATTGAGCACATCAGTTTTATCACCATCTACAATTTTGCATATGATATTGTTTTCAAGTCCACTAATACATACTATGACTTGGCACTGGCATAGTCTTTCATTCTGCAGCTTCTCACCATACTTATGAAATTCACTTGACACACTTGGATTTTTACATGGCAATGCAAATGTTAAGTTTTACCCATCAAGCATCAAGTGAACACTTGGATCCTATAGGATCTGGAGGCACCATCCTGATTCCTGCCATAGTGCTCTCTGTATGCATTACTAACAATTGATTTGAACATCTGAGATATCATTTTATCTCAATAAGATTGGGCTCAGCTTCCTATTGATGCAAATTCTAAGTTGACACTATGACTCAGAGTGCAGAGACCTTAGTCAAGATAGTCCAACTTAGATATTGCAAGTGTTCAGGGCTCTTAGAGTACTAGTCCTCACTTAGACAGACAAATGTGATAGATTTATTGATTTTATTCCCAAAGCACAAGATGGTCTCAATACTAAAGGGAAGGGCTCAAAAACTATATATAACTGCACAACCCAAAGCAACTAGTTACTTATCAGCCTAAGCAATCTGCTCCCTAGGGATGGCCAAGCCATGGCAAGTAATTGCTTGCCTTGCTCTTTGGAATCCCCCATCCTTTTATACCCATTCCCTTGCACATGGACCTCTACAATGGCATGCTAGTCCCCTCATCCCAGCACGTGCCCAAAGTGCCAGTTGCTCACTTGGCACGGTCTCAAAATGATCCCGGAATAACCCTTATCCCTCTTTCTTTTCAGCCAATCTCCCTTCCTCCATACAGTCTGTCACCTGGTCGTGCCGTCGATTGCTCCCTTCGATAGCTTCTACATGCAGGTCGTGTCGTGGGCTAGGGCCGTTCGTTAGGTCGTGGACAGGAGAAGGAGAGGACGAAGGTAAGTTTTGATGAGTGGCGGTTGATTGACTTTCGGACTTGATCCGAGATCAGATCCGGTCACCGCCACCCCTCAGCCATCATTCTTCGATCCGATCTCGGGTTGCGTTCCCCACTTCGCCGTTGTTCATGCGTTGGTCGTCGTCGCTACGTATGTCTGGGTTTCTGGGTACGAGCTTGTCCTGCGTCTACAGTTTTCGACGCCTTTGCCTACGGTTTTCAGCGGTATGATTGTACTAGGACTTATTTTGCTCTTTACTAAATCTGTCTCGTTTCGAGACCGACGTGTCACTATCATTAGATAGCGGACATGCAGACATCTACTTGCACCTCATCTGCAGCAATCAGGCTGCAACGAATATTTCTTTAGGGCCGAAATCAGCGGGAGAAGAAAGAATAAGGTTCTCAAGCTGAAAAAAAAAAAAAAAAAAAAAAAAAAAAAAAAAAAAAAAAAAAAAAAAAAAAAAGAATCTGGGGGAAAAAATAAAAAAAAAAA
>JABCKS010025184.1:0-22844 GCA_018851325.1 Termitomyces sp. DKA19 | reverse complement strand
TTCACTTTGACCTTGCTTTATTTAGTCAGAGCCCTATATATTAATAAGACCTACTTGTTGCTAAGCTCCATTACTAATATTTCTGACTATCTAATCTTATGCAACATCTGAACTTAGTCATAGTATAAGACTCCAGTATTTTTCAATTCTGTTTTTACATATTGCACATGAGTTATATAAACCATCATATCAGATCAGCCCTTAGGTTTGAAAAGATGTAGTTATTTATATAAGATTCAGTATTTATAAAATATATTTATTATAAGATCCTCTATTTGAAGTCTAGCCCTTGGATTTAGAAAGACTTGGTCAAAACTCTAAGCTTAACAATGTTTGCTAGTAACATTGATACTTCACTTTTCTTGACACCTCTAAAAAGAGACCTGTGACTATTTTCATTTTATATATCTATTGTCTTTCTAAAACACTTACAAAACTATATAATAAGCATTTACAATTTTTGTAGATTTTAATATTTGGTATGTACCTTTTGACACTTGTTATATAGTTTTTTTTAATACCTAGTATATACCATTTGACTCTTAGTATATATTCTTGACATTTGGCATATACTATCTTTCTTTTAACATTGAACAAATATATCAGTAAATTGAATTTCCATGAATACTATACTTATAAATAGTATAAATACCCCCTATATCTACATTAACTAACAATAAAGAAGTATTCTCTAGTTACTTAGCTTTATATCTCTCTTTTACTCACTTTTGTCATTATTACAGCTTAATAATACTTGCTTAATATGAAGGGACAAATAACTACTGCAGACTAATCTGGCAGAAACAAGCAGATGCTAATGATAAGTGAGAGTCAAAGGAGCATAGAGACAGTTAAAAGTTAAGCAGTGAGTAAGCACAGCAAGCAAAGTATAGAATATAATGCTAGAGTTCTTACAGTCAGATCAATGAATAGATTTAGTAAATACTGCTATTGTCCAGTTTAAGGATATTCTATCATGTAAACTGTCTTATATACTACATTACTAGTAATGATGACTAATATACTACCTACTTATTGTGCTATAGTATATAAGGAAAAATAACAAACAATAATCTATATAGAGTAAAGTCCAAGTATGTGATTCATAAAAGGCAACTAATAAGGACAAAAGGGTGTAGAGTTTGACAGGCAGTATGTTGGATGTACTAGAATGGTGGATCATCCTTAGACTAAGCCTAGAATAGGATCAGACAATCTAGACAGGACTATCTCTTTATATCAACCCCTTCCCCTCTCTTAGAGTTCATTGCCTTAATAAACAGTATTCAGCCCTCCTATTAGGGGCAAATTCAACAAGCAGTTTGGGTGCTATGTAGTGCTAAATTGCTTTAAGAATAATGTCTAAAGATATAAGAAATGATAGAGGTCAATATATCAAGCACTAAAGTAGAGAGAGTTATTAGAAAACTAGTATCTATTGGAGAGCTAAAGGCTAACAGGGTGGGCATGACAGACTTCAGAGTTCTGGATACCATTAAAGAGTTAAGTATCTGAAGAGTAGAACAGACTCTAAGTAGAAGAAGTAGCAGTAATAGGTGTTATAATTATAGAGAGAATAACAACAGTTAATATAGTAGAGAGAGAAAGAGGCTGAGGTTACTAGATAAAGTGTTGAGGGGTAAACAATATAAGGTCCTGAGAGAAGACTAATATAGCAACTGTCAGTATAACATTGTCTAAGCACTACTTCTGTAGTATACATATATGCTATTTAATAATGTGTTTTTTAAAGATTATAAAGGCTTTACCAATCTCCAACTCCAAGGCACCTCCATCCTCTATTCAAGCCCTACCCATGTCCTACACATCACTAAATCACCAGTCCATATGTTTCTAAACCTTAACCCTAACAACTTTGCTAAACATGTTCTACACATTATCAAATTACTAGCAAACCACTTCTTTAAGTTTTGGAGCCTCTTGAGGCCCTGCCCTAGCTCCAAGCTGAGCTTATATCTATAGATCTAGCTATAGATCCCACCTTGAACCATATTAAGACCTTGCTATGACAGAAGCTAAGCTCCAAGTCGATACTATCTACTTAAGGACCTTCTGCCTTACTCAGTCTTTTCTAGGACTCCTGATTATATAGCCTTGACCTTACTATAGTCAGTCACTAGTCTTGATATTGCCTATATTTTGTCCCTCTACTTACTGTCTTTTTCTTTGCTTTTAATTTAATTTTTTTTTCTTTTTCTATTTTCACTCTTAAGCATAGTTGTTTCAGTTTATGGAACATTCTTATAGATTTTACTAACTTCCACCCTTATTAAATTAACTCTAAAATATTGCCTAATACTTGGATCAGCCTCAAATAACTTGTATATTTCTTTTCTTGTCATTGACTAACTAACTAGCAGGCTCTTGCTCTTAAAGGTAAGCTTTAGATTCTTTAGACTTAACATAATATCAAAACTTCTCTTACTCATTGAATACTTAATGGCTCACTGTTTCAGACCTCTCTCTATTGGCCCATTTCCACCTATATTATAAATGCCTATAGCAATTTGATCACTTGTCACCTATACTATAAATGCTTATAGCAATTTGATCACACTAACCTTCTATATATAGCCTTCAATTATACCTCTTAACACTCAAACTCTCTATTCATCCCTCTTTCAACCCTCATATTAGTACTGGCTAACAGTCACATACAAATTTGGGCTAAAACCCTTAGTAAGTTAGAGCTTGGCATCTAACTAGTGTTCTCTGGCACTTTCTTCCATATAGGACTTCTATATAGGACTATACTTAGAAACCTTTCTAGAAACTTTAAATGTAGAGTGGAATGCTCTACTATTTGTCATATTGGCTATTAGAGCAAAGTATATATTAAAGACTAAGGACTACCTACCTCTAGCCTTGACTGTGTGCTCTGTATCTTCCCAAAGGAGGTTTGTAACAGCCTCAACTGCCTATATACCTCTTATACTCATAGAGCTCAAAAATATGCCCTAAATAGAAGGGGACCCCTTACTCCAACAACAAGAGTACATGGCAGACTACTTTTAGCAATATAATATAATTCTATAGAAACTCTGACTTTCTTGAATAGAGTTTTTCTGATAGACCTAGGATTTCTTTAAGAAACTAGGGCAACTTACCTTAGAGGCCACTATTAAGGTCTGAGCAGACCTCTTAGCCCTAAGGTTGTTTAGCAGGAAAGACAGCCTATTGTTTCTCAGACTCAATATAGATATGATCAGCCTACAGCTGATTTGTCTTATTGTAGAAAGTCTACTTCATCTATTTAAAAGAGCTTTGTGTAGAAAATTTCCAGTAGCTGCTGGAGTGTTTTGTACATTGATTGTAGAGCATAATTTATCAGGTTCATGTCTCAGTACAATATACATGTATAGTAGATATAGTTTTTAACAACTTAGTTCTTCTCTTTCTCCTTACTATAATGTTAAATACAATAATGATGATTATTGTAGTGATAATCAACACTGCTCCAAGAAAGAACTGAGCAATGGAGAACTTGACCTCAGTAAGCAGTTTTTGTATAAGGAAGTACTGGCAAATGTCTGGAAAAAGTTAGCATTCTTGAGGTGTTTGATGTAAGGAATATGAAGTGTGAACAAACTAATTATAAGGACTGCAAGACTAAAGACAACAAATGTTGCATCAAGTAGGCAAGTAAACTGATAAACCTATCTAAAAGTGAAGCCAACAGATACCATAGCAAAGAGCTGTAGTTGATCTGAAGCCTAAATACATAAATAAGCTCTGCTAGTGGAAGAAAAGAGAAGAGAAAGGGGCTAAAATGTGATATATAGAGGTCTTTAGTCATAGTGCTGTACTTGTAAGAAACAAGGGATATGCATGTCATTTGGGTATTCTTATCTAGAATAGACTCATTCCTCAGAACAATTTAGATATTGTACCAAACACTGTCTTTTGTACCTTGTATACAGATCAAGAACTAAGAGAAGGATAGAATAAAAAGTAGCATTGAATGATGTTGATTAACAATTGAGCAATCTTGTAAAGTAGTGATTGCATAGATATACATTAGTTCTATATGTAAATATGGGTGTGTATATGAGTGGATAATTAGTTTCAGAATGTAGAGGAAGAGGCATTTGAAAGAGCTCAAGGACTACTTGACCAAAGTCTACCTATAAGTAGGGGTACACTGATTATGGCTACAAATACTCATCTATGAGCAAATGAGCATATTTCATTATTAAAATCACTGGCACCCACTAGAGTCAATTAGAGATTGACTATAAAAGGCTATGGGAAACTTAGATAAGCTGTACAATAGAGCAGATGAATAACTGACATACTTGTTTAACAGATTATCTCATCCAAAACCTCTGCTTTCAGCAAACTATTCTCTTAGCAGGATCACTGCCTCTCTTAAGTAGTCTTTTCTCAGTATATCCTTATCCTACATGACAATTTCTACAGCACTGAGGTAAATTGAGAAATTCCATATAGCTTTGCATGGAAGGTAGGTCAGGAAAATGGTATATTTGGCAACAGAAGTTTGATGTCCCTCACTAAGAAGTGAAGTAACAACAAAGAAGTCAGAAAAGCTGTTTTGGTCTAGGGCATTGAGAGTGGTACATATAATGACCTAGATATGGGGGTGAGCTTCAGCAGTGTATAAGAGTTGTAATCTAAGTCTCATACATTATGCCAGCATAAACAGTTATCAATGGCCCAATTATATACAGAATGGGCATAGCATTAATTAAGGTAGGACTTGCACTCAAAAAATTACATCTGCTGCAGTTCTAAATAAAAGTAAATAGTGGAGCACTCTGAATATAAGCATAGCATTTGAACATTAATCATTGTATGATAGCATATGATGAGCATTTTTGTTTGATCAATTTTGACAAGTAGCAGCAAGTCAACAAGGACTTTTAATATAGTGAATTTTATTATGAAAGTCTGTATATTCTTTGTTATTTTTTATTATGTTATTGTTTAAAATAAAAGTTATATATTGTATGAATTTGTTTACTTCTGATAGCTTAGTGATAACTTAGCATTTTCTTCAACTTGATTACAATCTTTTGAGTGAAATGTCTATAATAGCAGATTTTCCACTATAGTTAGATATAACATTGTTCTAGCATACTAGAAACTGGAGTCAATCTGCTGGCCAAACTATCAGTTGTAATATATCACAAAATCTGCTACTTAATATTCTTATAAACATTGTTTAGTTGGCACCTCTTCCTACTGCTCAGCAAGTTTGATATACAAATAGCACTGACTTGAGCTTATAATTTAACTTAGCCAACTTGCATTAATATGTTTCTTCCTACAAAGAAATACTCAGATAAAGGCTGTTCTATATGTTGACAATGAAGTACTTATTTACTCTTTTGTGAAGACTGTTCAATTATTCAATGTCATTATACATCATTATTTCCCATACTTAGTATTTGTAAGGATTTATTACATTATTGTAGCATTTGACTATCATAAATACACAGCTAGTGACCACTACAATCTTTATTAGCTTAGTAATTCTTTACAGATCACTAAAATTCAGATACCTGCTGTACTTGGACATCATACAAGCTGGTTTCATCTCACTGAAATTATTTTATTTACTGTTAAATAACTTTGTTTGCAAAATTGTACTCTTAAAGTAAGATTTACAAGATAAATTTATGATAAAACTAAACTCTTCTTTAGGACACTTTATTAGTTGATTGATATAAAGCAGAAGAAGTCACACCAAATATGTTATTATCTGGCTGGTCCAGTAGACTGATATATTCTGTCAATATAGTTATGCTGGATATCAATTACCCAGGAATGTTTATTGATCAGCATTACTAGAGTAAATTCCAGTTTTACAAAGCAGAAAATAAATGGATTGAAAATTGGTAAGAACAATTTCTTTGTCTGGCTTATATTTATCTAAACTATTCATATAGAAAGGATATTGAAAAAGAACATTCTAGTGATAAAAAGTGTTCAGTCTTTTTTGAATAAGTATCAAACAATTGGCAAGGACTCACATTTCAAAGGATAAATGGTAAAATAGTTGAAACAGAAGCAAATTTGGATTGATTACAGGATTTTGACATTATAGATAGTAATTCTAATAAAAAATCCATTGTCAAGTGTAAAATTAGTTAAGGAACAGTCATTCTTTGCTTTATTAAAAATATAAGGTTCTAAAAAAATTATATATATATCTAAAAGTAACTAAAATTAACAATAAAAAATCTTATATACTGTCAATATCAATGTTCACCATAGTAAAAAGAGAAAGTAACTGGTATAGTCTATAAAAAGAGGGACTATTGGATGATGAGGGCATTTAGTGGTGTTAGCTGAGATGTTCAAGAAAAAAGAGCTATAGTTGAACAGCACACAGAATAGGATTCAGTAAAAATAACATAATGGCTAAATATAGAATTGCTAAAACTGAATCTAATGCATGCAATTGAACCAAATTATGAAATAACTGTGTTGTTGATGGTCTTAATAAGAATCATCAGAGGATTCAAGCCTATTGACCTAGCAGTAAGCACATCCAATAGTTATAATCTAGTCAATAGTCTGTTTAAGAACTTTCAGTTCTTGCTCAGCTGTTTAAATTTCAGCATTCAGTACATTTTCACTATTCTTGATAGTGAAAGAATGGAATAAATGAGTATATGAGTTTTGACCATCAGACTAAGTATTATGATTGAGCTTTAGATTAGCAGAATGTATATGTGATTGAAATGATTAATAGCAGTAAGGTTAATTAAAACTTGTAAGATATGCAATATAGTTACAATGTGTTTTTGAAGAGATAAAGAATTGGTTTCTAGAGTAGGATAGAAAAATATTGGTTAAGCCATAGTATGAAAATCTATATCATTTGTTTTAAAAAAAAAAAGTATATTAGCATTATTATATGGTTGATATGATACAGAAAAAGAAATGACCTTGTAGAGATCTTAACATCTATTACAAGTTCAACACCTATAAGTAAAGAGTAAGAATATGCTACACTATTGACAGAATAGAACTCTAAATGTTGGTACAGTTTAGCCAGAAGATACTTATTCATAGCTTATATGCCAACATGATTCACAAACAAATCATTATGAGAAAAGATAAGAAACTCCATATAAAAGATATAAGATTTTCATAAGGAACCATTATGACCATCATAGCCAGATTCTTGGACAAAATATATAAGACTATAAATGTCATAGTAGATAATATAGTGAACAATGGAGTAATTAATTCCTTCACCAAATTCAATAGTAGCAACCATTCATTTTTCAGATTCCTTTTTTTCTACAAACTAAACATTCTGGAGTTTTTTTCTTCAGTTTAGCATTTAATGCTTGATTACTATACATCTTATTAGAATACTTGTGAAAGTTAAGAAGGCTGGTAAGGAAATTTATACAATCAATGGTTTTGCAATAGACTAAACTATGCTTATGTGATTGAAGATTAATATTAGAAATTAGGTCTTCTATTTGTTACAAAGCATCAGCCTTTATTAGAATATATACTATATGGTAGACAATATTCTTCCTAGAGACAGGACATCTGATTTCATTGAGCAAAGTACAATCAATACTCATTCATTTACAAAGTTCATTAATTAAGTAAAGAAACATTGTGACTAAGAAAAATGTGATCAGTTTAGTAAAAGCAGTGAGGTTTTGTAAAAATGCAAATTCTGGCTAAAAGTCAGATATAAAAAGATGATGAGACTTATTAATAAAAGTTTGGTTAAACCAGTATTTGACAGAATTAGACCATTTTCAAAATGTATCTGTAGCAATAAAATGTGTAAGTATAAAGATAATGTAATGAATAGCTCTATCACTCTGAAAATAGATTCCTCCTGAAATAGAAGTAGATGCAAGTTATTGTACCAAATCATTGATAAGGACAATTAGAAAAATGACAATAAAAAATAGATTTTTAGGATGTAATTAGGCAGCTGTAAGAAACCCTAAACTTTTTCTACTTTTAGTTAAAAGAATGACAAGAACATGATTGGTTGTTAAGCATGACTGAACAAGTTTAGCTTACTCAGGACAGCTCCAAACAGGCTCTTACCTATTTCATAGTGGTGACAGTTTAGAAATATGACTGAGAAAATGTATATACACAAGTATAGTATGTTTCTGAGTTGATAAGTCAAATATACTATGAGAAATAATAGAGTTATTGAGATTTTAAACAAGATATAAACTAAGAGCTTGTATATATTCATCAATATATTTTGTCAAACATTGAGAAATTTTTTTTACAATATAATCTACTTATTGTTCAAGCCTTTAATTAAAATTCTTGATCAAAATTTAAAGAATTTCATTAAAATTTTGCCAAGTTGGATTTCATTCCTCATAAATGCCATTCTAAAATATTGCATAGATAAATATAAATAGTAATTGAAAAAAAAAAAATTTACTAATTTTAAAGACTTTATTTAATAGGCTAGGGCTAAATGAAGTTGTTTTAAACATATATACTATTAAAAACATATATGTTGATTCAAGGCAATAACAGTATGTAAAAATCTAAGTAATATATTATTTATTTGGAGACTATAATGTCTTTCTTCTGTTATATAGCTATAGTTAAAGACTTTATAAATAATACAACAGTCTTCATTCTCTTCATCTAGTTTTATAAAACTGACTCATGTAAGATTTGTCAAAATGAAACATATGATCTGCTTCCAATCTCATCTTCTATAAGATTGGCTAAAAATGTCAAATAAAAATGATTGAAATGCATTGAAAAACTGTTTTGTTTTTATAATATAGCTACTTTGTATAAAAACATAAGTTAGGTAATGTTCTGAAAAATCTTTAGAGAATCAACACATTGATGCAAGATTAGCAGCACAAGGATAGACAGCTCCAATAAGAAGCAAAAGAAGGCAAGAAATTTGAAAGCTTGAAAAATGAGCTATTAGACAAGTGGCTTTATGAATATTATGCTTTTTATTATAAGAGGTGATGAATGTCAGTATATTATTAATAATGAAAAGTTTTGTAACTCATTGCTATTATTAGCATATTTTAGATTATTGCATTTAGTTTTTGAAGATTACTATCTTAAATAATGTAAGCTAGACAAAAAAAGATGTTGATGGCCTTATCTAACAAAGTAAACTAAGACTATAGATCTAAGAAAATAATTTGAGCTATAATCTATTCTGATCTATTAAAAAATTACATACTAGAACTAAGTTGAAAAGATCTGTCAATCAGCTGAAAAAGCTGAGTATCCTTAGTTAAGTGATGGAGAAAATAAAATTTATATAGTTTCTATGAATTTAATAAAATGAAAAAGAGTAAAAATAACTTGGTATTGTTGAGTGGGTCATCTATATATCAATCCTTTATCTGATCAGGGCTTGGATCTAATTAAATATCAACATAGTCTAAAATGTTTTTGTATTAACAGCTATAAAAAAAAATAATCAATCAGTTGCTTGACTTGTTTGAGTTAATCTCTAAAGCCTTAATGAAACATGACCATATTGATGGAGAAACTGTCAATGCTAAATATAGTATAATCATGATTCTAGTTGAATCTAGGAAAACCTAGCTATACTTTGAAGATTATTATAAGAAGCATAGTATGTTAATAAAAAACATTAAATATATGCTGCCAGCCATCATGTATTTATAGGTTGATATACTTTTCATAGCATCTGTACAACAGAAATAAATGTTGATAATTATGTCTATATACTACATTACTTACTTTTAAGCTATCTTATTAGTATCTTATATAAGTTGTATAATTTCTTAATAAGCTGTTGCATGAAATTCCCACTGAGCTTACAATATATTATGTATAAAATGATTAGTTAGAGCAGATGTACTTACATTATCTTTGAGATATATGATGAGTAGAAAGTAAGTAAATAAATTATGTGTTACTTTCTATAGAAATTTAAAACTTGGTTGTGATAAAAGAGATCAAATGTATAAATAGATTTACTTGATGAAAATTTTATTATTAGTAGAATGTGTCAACATTTCCTCAAGAAGAGTTAAAGTTGTAAAATATAGAAATATAAAAAATGTTTCAATTAAATTTGTAAAATGTTGAAGAATAAATATCATAAAGTATACAATATAAGTTGCATTTATAGGCAATATTCAATTTTCCTAAGGTAAATGAAAAGAATAACATTTAATAAAATCTTTATTATAATTTGTAAATTATAGCAATAATCCCAAAGATTATTTATAAAATTTACTTAGGATTACTTGAGTGAATAAAATGTTGT
Organism: Termitomyces sp. DKA19; assembly: GCA_018851325.1. Classification (NCBI taxonomy): domain Eukaryota; kingdom Fungi; phylum Basidiomycota; class Agaricomycetes; order Agaricales; family Lyophyllaceae; genus Termitomyces; species Termitomyces sp. DKA19. Next base: position 12,577 of record JABCKS010025184.1, on the reverse strand, counting down.
ATAAGTACATCAAGTTTATGTAATTGTTTAGCTATATCAAAGTAGTCTTTTTCACTATATCAAGTAAGTAATAGAAATAAAATTCAGTTTTGTTATCAAGAGGAAGTGTTATATATTACAATAGAGTAATATTATTCCTATCTAACATTTAATCCCAATTTGTATAAGTAAGAATTAGGTGTCAAGTATATGGATTGGTTGCTGAATAATAAATTGATAAAGATTTTTTAAGACTAATTGTAGAATTATAGTTAAAAATCTGTTGAAGTGTATCAACATCTATTTAAAAGATAGAAGTGACCTTTTAATAAACTTGTTTATATTTGTATGTACTTAATGGCTAGTAAAGAACTTATTTTATAGGCCAATTGTTAATGATATAATGAGAATGATCCTAAGTAAAGTACTTATAAAGGATTTTTTTTTTTTTATGAAAAGATAATATTATACTTTGAACACCTAGAAAGATTACATTTAAAGCTAATAATAACAGATATGCCTTAAAATAGAGGAATTAAAGCTATTTCAAAATCAAAAGGTTTGTATATATTAAGATATCAAAGTAGATCCTCAAATATTTCCTTTGAAGATATTTATTGCTCTGAAAGAAGAGTATAATTCTTTTCCTCAGTATGATTAAAAGTGTGACTATAAGTCTGGTGAAATATTATAAGTGTGTAGCAGAAAAGGCAAATTATGCAGTTGTATAAGAGATCAATATATAATAAATAACCAAAAAGACAATATTTAGTTTCTTTGATAATATTTGAATTAGAATTAAAAGTAGAATCAGTATCAATATACTTGATCAATTTGTTTAGATTGTCTAAGCAGCTTTTATCATTCTGATTTCCTAATTTAGACTGATCTAGAAACTTAGTTGACAGAGATGTATCATTGTCATTAAAAATAAATAAGTTGAATAGATAATTAAAGAAATAAGTATTTGATATAACTGGTGTTAAAATTATAGGTGTAATATAAAAGCAAGAAAAAGACTTGGTCAAGACCAAATTAGGTGTAAAAAGAGTCAACATATTAGTTGAAAATAGAGGTAAATTATTATTTAAATACTCCTTAGTTAAAATAGTAGCCAGATGTTTAGGTATAGAAGTAGAGAAAGAGCTAGCAGATGGAACAGAATCTATCATTTTCATATTGTTTTTAGTAGTAGCCTTTTTTTAATTATGTTAAAGTGAAAAATCTTCAAAGTTATTAAGATGATTTTAATTATTAAAAGGTGAATATATTGGTATACAATATATGTGATATATCAGATAGAAACTTAAGCAAGTATGCTTTAAAGAGCTACAAAGATAGGCTAGAAGTTGCATAATAGGATCTTATCTAATATTTACCTATTTTTTTATGATTGAAAATTAGAAAGACAAAAAGATAATTATTAACATAATATTCACTGTCATATTCAATAAAATGCTGGTCACAGTAATAAGTTGTATTATGTTTTTCTTAATTAAAAGTTAATGAAATATATTTTTGTTTATAGTCTTTATAATTATATTCAGTTCAGTTTAAAAGTATTAAAAAAATTATCAAGTTGATTACTTATATTTTGAACATCTTGTTTAGAAGATTTTTGAAAAGCTATTTGTTAAGTAAAAGAAAAGTTAAAAGAAAGTTGTGATGTGTCACTTTTTACTTTAAAAAAAAAAGCAGTTCAACTTTTTTTATATCAACTAATAAGACCTATCTATTGCTGAGTATAGTTTTTAATATTTCAAACTATCTTGTTTGAGCAATATATAACCTAGAACTCAGCATAAAACTTTGTATAAAACCTTTGTAACTATAAGATTTTTATAGATTACAAGTATTTATTATGTAGAACCTAGATTAAGGATCTAAAACAATTTAGGTAAAAACTTCTTTAGCAATGTTCACTACTGATAATTCTTAGTAATAAAGACACTTTTTTTTTAAAATAAACATATTATATGGACATGTGACTTCTTAGATCCTTCATTTTTCTTGTTTTAATTAACATTTATACTTCAAATACTGATATATGGTATGTTTACTTAAACTTTTACTTTAATGATTTTTTACTTTTTTCTATTTAATATATTTTGCATATATTTTTAATATTGTATATTTATAAATAATTACCATCTAACCTATGAAATAGACCCTCAAACATTTTAACAGATGCCATTATTTTTAGCAAACAATTTTTCATTTTTGATTATATTATTTACAATAGTATAAATACTCTTTATATATACTTAGAACAACAACAAGAAGGATTATTATCCACCATTATCTATTACAACTTTAAAGTACTTTGTTTATTGTTTTACTCAACTTTAGACTTTATTTTTAATCTTCTTTATCATATTATTAATAGCTTAGTAACAAGTTTTAGCAAACTCATTTTTGACTTGACATAGTATTAAATACAGGTGTTTTATAGTGTTATAATACCTTAGCAATGCTAACAACTAGTTTTTGTTTCTGTTTTTCAGTTTATTTATATTTGATTTATATTTTTGCCTCTGTTTTTCAGTTTATTTATATTTGATTTATATTTTTGCCTCTTTTTTCTCTTTATTACTAGACCTTTACTAACTTTAGTAACACCTTCTTAACATATTTTCTTTTTAGCAACTTGTCTTTTTCACCTCTTTTTACTTCTTTTTATACCTTAGCATCTTTCACTTAACTTACTAACATTCTTATTATTTATTGCTTTGTTTTCTATTTCTTTTCTATTTTTATTTAATAACTTAGCAACTTTTTGTTAATGTTTAGCAATTTAAGTTGATATTAGTAATTTTCTTTATTTATACCTTTTTTTCACCTTTATCTTTAAGCTTTCAATCTCTAAAACATTTACTAGCTTGTCCTTATACCTTTTCTACTGTTAGATACTCTATTTAGTTGCTAGTGTATTTTAAATCTTTTTTTAACTTCTTGTATAGTAGTCAGGTAATATAGAAGTATATTACAATATATAAAACTCAATGATAATGGAAATAATATTTGAAATTTATAGTAGTAGCAGCATGTTGTTACAAAAACTAAGTTTATTATTATTAAGAAGTTTTTATATAAAAATTTATATAACAATTAGAAATTTTTTTATGAATAAGTTTAAAAGGACATTACTAGATTATAAAAACTTTCAGTATAAGATAGGATAATTTAGCTATAGACTATAACAAAAGGTAAAAGAACTAGAGCAATGATGATTAATAACAGTTTAGTAAGGTTTTTTTCTAAAAAAAATAAATATAAGCTAAACTATCTATATATTATAAAAATGTGTACTTACATAATTTAGCAATATCTAAATTAAGAGATTTAAAAGGAATCTGACTTTGGTTTTGAAGACAAAAGTATGCATAAATTAAAACAACAAGATTATAAAATTCATAATAGATAGAAAGACTTGAGTGATAAAGGAGTCAAATCTTGTATTCATTAATATTATTGAATGCATCAACATTAATATTTAAAGCTCCAAATACTAAAGTTTGAAGAATGCTATAAAACTAGATAATATAAACAAATCTATACCAGAAATATATATAACTATTATTATTGTATACTTTTTCTCTCTTGTTTCCTGTTTTGCTATTGTAACTATAATAAGTAAGAAGCTTTAAACATCAGTATGACCAACAGAAAGGTAATTTATCTGTGGTAAAAAATCCACATTAAAATCTTTTTAAGTCATACAATCCATTAGAAACTTCAGGTAGTAAGTATTCATAAAATAGTTGATAAGAGTCTATTTGCTTGAGAATGAGGATAGCATGAGTAATACAGAGCTTGCTCATCATAGAGACACATTCAGTCAAGTAACTGATAAAAGAGGATTGTGATTTATAATCTGAATCAAGAATATGATCAAAAGTAACTGTTTTGACAAGCAGTAGTTAAGAGATGCAGAAAACAATAAATTCTAAGAGGAGCTGAATATATTCAATCTTTAAGCCAGAGATAATAAGGGAGAAGAGGAAGAAAGTAAAGATAAGCAGGTCCTAGATATTTGAAAAAAGCTTAAAGATGAAGAGGCAATATGAGTATTTTTTAACACTGGCAGAGTATTCTTATAGTCATTATGAGATGCCTTTTACTTTTAAGCTATAGATGTAACTTTAGGAGGAGAAATTAATACAAGCAGAGCAAAAAGCTAAACAAATAGTATAAGAAATAATTTATAACAATATATAAACCTTACTTTGTTTATATTATGCTTATTAATAAAATGATGGTATAATCTAAGTAGCTTCAACTATGATAGACATTTCAGGATAGGACAAGCAAATATATAGATTAGAGTTATCCTTATTACATTAACTCTAGAACATTGCTTAATACTTTGATCAGCCTTAGACAACTTGTATATTTCTTTTCTTGTCATTGACTAACTAACTAGCAGGCTCTTACTCTTGAAAGTAAGCCTCAGATTCTTTGGATCTGATATGATATCAAAACTTCTCTTATTTATTGAATACTCAATAGCCTACTATGTCAGACCTCTTTATTGGCCTATTGCCACTTATACTATAGATGCTTATAGCAATCTAATCACACTGACCTTCTATATATAGCCTTCAGTTACACTTTTTAACACTTAAACTTCTTACTCATCCTTCTTTTAACCCTTATATTAGTACTGGCTAACAGTTATATACAAATTTGGACTAGGACCCTTAGTAAGTTAGAGCTTGGCACCTAACTAGTATTCTCTGGCATCTTTTTCCATATGGGTCTCCTATACAGGACTATATTTAGGAGGCCCCCTAATGTAGGGTAGAATGCTTTACTATTTGTCAGTACTAGTCTATTTACTATTGGAGCAAAGTATGTATATATTAAAGACTAAGGACTACTTACTTTTAGCCTTGACTGTGTGCTCTTCATCTTTCCAAAGGAGGTTTGTGACAGCTTTAACTGCCTATATGCCTCTTATACTTATAGAGCTCAAAAACATGCCTTAAATAGAAGGGGACCCCTTACTCTGGCAACAAGAGTATATAGCAGACTACTTTTGGCAATGTAATATAATTCTATGGAAACTCTAACTTTCTTAAATGGAGTTCTTCTGATAGACCTAGAATGTATTTAAGAAATTAGGGTAACCTACCTCAAAAGTAACTGTCAAGATCTGAGCAGACTACTTAGTAATGTTCTTTGAACTCTACAAGTAAAAGAACCTGCTAGTATAAGTCTTTGATCTGCTCTAAGATAGTGCTTCTATGCAGAATGAGTTGTACAACCTAGTCAGGGAAATCCACATGTCACTATTACTAGAAAGATTTGAAGACCTCTCCAACCTTATTTATTCCTTTTATCTGCAGCAACAAAAGGATCCTGTACCATAATATTCTGCTAATGCTCAAAATATAGATGAATTATATGTCAAGGTTCAATTTCAACATCATCTATATCAAAGAAGTCAAAACATTAAAAATAAACACTAGAACAGCCTTGACATAGCTTCAACCCTACTCTAAAACCTCAACTCCTCTAGTAGATTATTTGATTAATCTGTAGAACTCTTAGCTCAACCTTGCTTCAACTTTGCCTCAAACACTAGGGCCTTTTGAACATAAGACTAAAATAACTAAGAGACTGTTGCTAAGGCCTAATAGGCTGCACTAGCTATAGAGAATGGCAGGAATACTTGATCTAAGCACACTTTCAGCTACATTGATAAAGAACTCTATGAGAGGCCAATGCTAAGTGCCCTACTATCTCAAAACTCTCAACTCTGGAACCACCATCCACATTTCAACCTCTGGAATCTGCTTCCTATCCACCAACACCCTTTCCTTTCAATATAGCTTACAAAGTGACCTCTAGCTTAACTTTTAGCATTAGCACTAATACTTACAGCTATGTCTAGCCCTCTTCCAGGCCTAAAACTTCTAAGAAGTCTATTTAAATCACTTGAAAGACTTTTTAGGCCATTAGACAAACTCTTTGGGCAATCTGGAGGACTTTGAAGATGGGTCCTAAAGGGGCCACCTCTTAGTCTATATAAAGAAAGTGTACTTTTTAGTAAAGAACTTTTAGAAGGAGAACTCTTTGAATGATGAAGCCCTGCTATAAGCATATTTCCCTAGAAGGGATGGAGTAGAAAACTACTACTATTACTACTACATGAACTCTTCTGACTGCCTAATGCTACCCTAACTAATCTCTTAGTATGGAATTCTAACTAATCAAGCCCCAGAAATACTATATGTTTCTATATCCAACTTCAAGTGGCAGATTCTGATAATCTAAAAAATGCACCTACACAAGGCAATAGTGACTTTGATACTATAAACATGGACTTTGAAGATGAATTACTGTAGGCCAACCAGTTATACTAGTTGGACTGGTCTTGAGTAGCTGTTTCTAAGAAATAAAAAAGCAGCAATATTGAACAAGACTATGTCTGCTCTATAGTAAGTCTAGGTACTTTGTCTAAGAGTGCTCAGACTAAGATACTCTTGGATAAGCCATCTGAATAATAGACAGAAACAAAGTTAAATTTCAGTATATAGAAAATAAGTCAGCAATTTAGTTAACCTATAAAATATACTGAGTTGCAGAATCAACCCTGACATTTTCTCTGCCATAGTTTCACATATATATACTATAGTATCTGCTCTAGACACCCTTACAGCTTACTTTTCCTCCCAATTCTTCTAATCTTTCCTGCTTAAAAACTACCTTCTCCCTTTTTTCTATCTTAATGCTGTTAACACTCTAGTTGACAGCAGCACTACAGATTATTTCATCAACAATGACTGAATTTATTACTCTTTCCTTCTCCAAATTTAACTAACTAGCTCCATTCAACTTTAATTATTTAACTGCAAACTATTCTCTGCTAGAGAAATATATACTATATGTACATTCTGCTATATTTCAAAAATAATATAAAACCTCATCATTTTAGGCCTTCTGTAGTTATGATCTACCAACTTCTACATCAACTAGTGGACTCTCACCATGGCCTTGGATTATACAGATTCCTTTGCCATCTCTTTCTTTCTCCTTTTAACTTGGATCTAATAGATGCCAAAAGCCTTAGCAAATTATATTCAACTTCAACAACCATTTATGCTGCCCTTCTTAACAGCTCAACAGCAGAGCTACAGAAACTTTTGCAAATAAGGAGCTAGGCCTCCTAGATAAGGCATTAGATGCCCTGATTGAAGTACAGCTCCTTAACAGCAATCTAATGCCCTCTGAACTGATTTTCCACCACTATATCAACAGCATCCACCTATTAAATGGTCTGGAATTTCTCATCAACTTACAGATTATTCAGCTATACTTTACCACTCTGATCATCTTTAGATTACCTTAGTTATATAAGGCCAACCCTAACATTGATTGAAACTTAATAAGCATGATGTTTGACAGTGAAGGTACTTAGCTAGCTATCAGTATATTTCTTTGATCCCAATACTTCTGCACTATTGAAGAAGAGCCTGACCTCAATTATCCTTCAACTCCAAACTCTGACTCTCTCTTCCAGCTCTTATTACAAAACCTTAGAGAAAAGGAAAGAAACTGCAATATTGACAACCACTATTTTTTAGAAAGTCACAATGTTAACACCAATATTTTCTCTTCTCCTCTCTTCCCTTCCACACCCCCTTTTTTCAAAAGTCCCCCTCCAACCTCCACTAGCCAACTTCTTATCCTCCAAACTACTTTCTTTAACCCCAAGAACACTTGGACCTCAAATAAAGAAACCCCTAAGCATAGTTCTTGTATTATAGAGGCTATCCCATTTCACAGAATTCTCTGCAATAGAATCTAGGCCTACTAACTATATACAACTCCTGTTGACCTGTAAGAAGGCACCTCCTCTACTAGAGCTCTGGTCCTCTTTATTAAGAAGAATGGCATACTCTACCTCAATGTTAACTATTAAAAACTGAACTAGATCATAAAGAAAACTAGGACTTCTTTTCTAGCCAGCAAAACAACCCTCTCTCTATTATTGAAGTCAATGGAGAAGCTCAATATAAAGTCAACAATATTTTTGACTTCCAACATTATTATAGATGGGTTGAATACCTTGTTTAATAAACCAGATACAGACTTAAGGATGTCATCTAGGAACTACTAGGGAACCTCTAGAATGCTTCTAAAGCTCTCTGGAACTTTTACTAAAACCTTCTGCAAAAGCCTTAAAACTCAAGACTTAGGCCCCTGATCTCAAGGCCACTCTGAATATAGCTTCATCCTAAGCACAATAAAAATTTAACTCCTTCCAGTATATTTCCTTTATCTTATTCCACCTTATCTCTGCATCTTATTGTTTTATCTTATCCTACCTTATCCTCCATCTTATTTTATTTATCTTATCTCTCATCTCTTCTTATTCATCTTATTTTCCATCTTATCTTGTTCAATTTGTCTTATTATCTATTTGATCACTGATCCTTCTTTATCTAATCTATCTTTTATCTTATCCTATCTGATCTTTTGCTATTTTATCTGAGCTAGACCTAAGAAAAGACAGTAATATTAAAGAAAAAGAACAGAACAAAAACAAAAATATATATAGAGAGCTCTAACCTGACAAGCATCCCTTTTCCTCAACATCTCTTTACCCAGTCTTTTTTTCCTTGCTTTTTTGCCCTTCTCTGAGCCTCTCTCTTAGCCTTCTAGAGATCCACCATCTTTACTTTGTTGCCTCTCTCTATAGTTATATCTACCTCTTTGAGAGGAAGGCTAGATAGCCCTTGCTTTCCTTAAAGCTCTGCTAACAATGCAGTCCTAGTTTCACAGTAGACATTATCCAAAAAAGATAGTGAATCCACTAGACTCTGTGCCCTCTACTTTAAAGGCTCCTCTAAACTCATTACTAGTCAACAATAAACCCTTTCCAGATGCTTCAACTCTCCCATGCCTTGTTCAATCTCTATAGACAGATAGTACTTAGGGCAGATTTAGTGAAGACCATTTCAGATAAATGTCCATATAGTAATAACCCCATTCAATAGATCTCAGTGTGCCCAAACCTGCTTAACAAAGCCAATGCTCTGCTTATTGATTTGTCAACCACTTCCACACTCTATCTCCCTTACCCAACTGATTCTACTGCCCCAAACAACACTTTCAGCCAATCCCTCCCCACCCCAGTCTACCACCCTCTATTCCTCTTACCCTACCTTTGACACTGCCCAGGCTTACCTCTGTAATGCCTGATAGGCCTGACAGAGCACACTTGATTCTCCAGTCCTCACCTTCAGCTTTTACACCAGTTCCTTATTCTACAATAGAAAACACTGATTCTGCCCTAGCTGAATCACTTTAAGACTGCAGAGCTATGCTACTTCTTTCCATAACTAATCATCTTGACTGACAGAGGCACTTTAAAAGTAGAGGACCTAGGGAATGTCCAGATTAATAGAGTAGATGACTAGAAAAATGAAGGTGAAGGCCAAGGATTGTAACACTTATAGTCTAGGGCTTTTTTAGATAATGTATGATGGTATTTAGAACCTGTCTGACTTAACAAACTCAAGGGCAAGAGGAACAGGAGGATCTCTGGATATAACAGATATACTAACAATGGCCCTGCTAATCTTCAGGCATCTTTGCTATGTTCTAGTGACTTTATATCTATTCCTGTCAAACTTTCCTCCTCTGCACCTGCCAGAGGACTGCTTCTTATTGACATTGCCCTCTGAACAGAGAATCACACTCTCAGAGTCTAAGTCTCAATCACTACCTTGACTTGAGGCTATTAAATCTCCTGAGGCACCTGAATTGATACAGCCTTCCCCTTATGCCAACTCAACTGCCACCAGGCCCAGAACAAGCAATAGATATGCTAATTATGACATCCATTATATCTGCCTTGGGTCTACTATAAATAGTTAAACATAGGAAGAACATAAGTCTTCCTCTATATATAGCAAGAGTTGCACTAGATAAGAGTCAGCAAAAAGGACTACTATTCTATACTAAAGTGACTCATCAGTAAGTTGGCAATATACTACTTCTAAGAAGGGAGCTCTATTCTCTAAGTAGCTGCCTATTACAATAATAAAACCTTTAATAATACTGTCTGGGACAGAAGGACTTCCAGGGTGTACTGAGGCTCAGAAGCAGCCCAAAACCCTTAGGCTGCTGCTCTCTATTGTTGCTGCTCTATACCAAGGGTCAACTATATAATTCCAAATTAGAGAGAAAAGAATACTTATACTGAAACAGGTGGTCTATTATCTTCTACTCTCACTGACAGTCTTGTTCAAGGCAGTGCACCTTGTAGGCTGGCTAGGCCACTACATCATTTGAATCTGGAGGGGTCAGAAAGTCATGATTGCAGTTAGAAGCCATAGTGTTGCTTTAGGAGAAATTAGATGGCAAGCTATGAAAGAGACTTGTAAAAAATCACCAGGCCCTCATAAGCATCTTAAAAAACCAACAACATCAACTATATCTTAAGAGTCTTAGTGCTTAGAGAAAGAGTAATGTCAGGACTCCACTAATTCCATCTTATCAGCTAGCTTGCAATTCTTCTATCCTAGGAATTACCTTCACCCAACCTCCAAGCACCCTCATCCTCCACTCAAGTCCTGCTTGTACTCAGCACATCACCAGATTACCAGTCCATGTATTTCTGAACTCCAACCCTGACAGCTTTCCTAGATATGTCCCATGCATTATAGAATTACTAGCAAACTACCTCCCTAAGTCTTGGAGCTCCTTCAAGCCCCATTCCAGCCCCAGAATAAGCTTACACCTATAGATCTAGCTGTGGGACCCACTTTGGACTATACTCAGACTCTGCCATAACAAAAACTGGGCCCCAGACAGTTACCATCTACTCAAAGACCTTCTGCCCCATCTAGTCCTTCCTAAGACCTTTGAGTATATAGCTCCAGCTCTGCCATAGTCAGTTGCTAATTTTGATATTACCTTTATTTTGTCTCTCTACTTAGTTTGTCTCTTTCTTAACTCTCAATTCACTCTTTTTTTCTTTCCATTTTAACTCTCTAGTATAGTTATTTCAGTCTGCAAAACATTTTCACAGAGTTTACTAACCTCTACCCTCATCACATCAACTCTAAGACATTACCTAATGTCTGGACCAGCTTCAAAACACTTGTATATTTCTTTTCCTATCATCAACTGACTAACTAGTGAGTTCTTGCTCTTAAAAGTGAGCCCCAGGTTCTCTGGACTTGACAGTTGTCTATCATTGATCCTCTTACTACTAAACCTAATTAGTCAATAGTGTATAGTCATTGACCTCCACTTTATCATAAAGCTATAGTCAGTAGTCTCCAGACTTAGTCATAGATACTTAGTCATTTAGTAGTCTTGTAGTATATAAGGGAAACTTAGGAATAGGATATCCTTAGTCTGGATAATAGCATTGCTTCTGGGTTATTTCACTAGGATAACTGTATAACTGTGAGCTTGACTAGTGCAGCCCCTTACTTTCTGCCTTGCTCTCCACCTTTGTCTCTGGTTGTTGCCCACTTCTTACCTTACTATAGCTTTGGCTAGCTTGCTTATCACTTGCCTTTTGACTGCAGAGTCAGGTCATAAGTAGTAGGCTTGGTTTGGACTCTCTATGGCTGACATCTCCTTACAATAGGACAGTCAGAAAGACTAGTCCCCTTATACAATTTCCAGCCTCTGAACATATAACTACATATTAATATAAGTATTAGATAGCCTTTAATTAAAAGTACTTGTCACTAGAAAATGAGAGAATGGGGATAGAAAACTAGCTTGGAATAAGGAAAACAAAAATAGGGTCTAGTATAGATAGTTTCTTAACAGTATTCAGCCTATTTAAATAGTGCTTGGAATAAAATGATGTGTTTGTACAGTGATTGCTTTTCTAAGTTATACTAGTCATGAGAAAAAGGACAGCAGTTTTAGCAGAGTCAAGGAAGAAGAACTCAGCTTAGAATTTATGTATAAACTCTATCTAACTTGCAAAAGCTTCTTATCCCTCCATTTCTTTAAAACATTTACAGTGTATATATTGAAGTTTAGCCTAAGTTTATATAAGAACTCATTCAATCTTTTAGACATTAGAAGTGAATGCCTTACTACTCAGCTGAATATATATGATGCAAAAATGAAAAAACTGTTTTCTATCTATATAGTCCTCATTATAAGTATTAGGGAGTATAAAGCAAGATATTTTAAAGTGTAGCATTGTTATAGCATTAAGATAAGCTATCATCAATGTTGTAAAAGGTCAAGAGGCTGTCAAAGCAGTTAGAGGAGCAAATTCAAGGTGTTTAGGAAGTGTTTAAAGAGAATGAGAGATAGTTTCTGTAAATTGGTATAAACTAGTAAGTTTATTGGTATAAAGAATGAGTAAAGCTTGAATAGACTATATTTGAGTCTTTAGAGCCAGAAAACGGTGCCATGCTTTGTTCTGAAAATGAGGAGCATCTAAAGAAGTGGCTGGCAGCATTGAAATAGTCATAGAGGCTATTTAAACAAGTATGAAATGTAATCTTTAGAGGCAAGATAGAGATTCTAATAAGCTAAAGGAGGCTCCAAGACTAAAATTAAAAACTTATTCTGCTGTAAGGATAACTTCTAGAAATTGTGGCTCAAT
>JABCKS010025183.1:0-13820 GCA_018851325.1 Termitomyces sp. DKA19 | reverse complement strand
AAGTCCTCTATCTATTGATAACCACCACAAACGCACCGAATGTGCACGTTGAAGTTAAAGCCTACACGGGAATCAGATCAGTTTTCACTAAACATGATGTCTGGACACTTGCGATGCAAATAACAAGGAAGTAGTTTCTGCGTGTCACTGGGTAAGTAAGTCAGCAAGTGCATAATAAAATGAGAGAACTATCATACTTAGCCAGACGCGACGACCGAAGATACTGTGCCCAAGGGGTCAGAAAGGGAGGAAGAAACAAGTTCGTATTTACCATCGGACGATCGCGTCGCTGACGCACTGAGGATAGGATTGTGTGAGTCTTCCTGCTGCTCAAATAAATAAGGATGATAATAACCGTAACATAAATTTGGGCCTGCAGAGAAGTTTTTGTTGGTTTCCCAGTATCACTGATATCAAATACTATGACGTACAAGGAGGCTCCTGCATGAGATTATGGACTCGATCAATATTGTTGCGATAGTTACTTATCCATGACACAAACCATGGAGGTGCGGCAAGGGCAGCAAGGTTTCCGAAATTTGAGACCATGTAGATATACAACCCGTGCGTGACGAATGCAAGGTGTACGGTGTCCAATAGCCTGTTGGCACAATCAGTGATGATGGATTCGCACGACGAACATCAGAGTACTCACCAGAGGAAAGAGATCTGCGATACCAGAACAGTTTGGACCATTAGGTATAGATTCGATTAGCATGCGCACGATTCCTTTGAACCATGGTTCGTCTTTCCGACTATTCTTGATGAAGTACATGTACGCCTGGACACATGTGATCCCGTAGAAACTGGAATAATTGATGTCTATAAGCAAGGGAGCCTATCGGAGAGATCTATAAATGAGTACGAACATCCCGGCTACCAAGTTTCCCAGAAACGCAGCGCCCAATTTGCTGTCCAGCGGGATGGGGGAGTGAAAGGTGGTGGCCATTAAGACTGGTGTGTATACGACCGTCGAGGGCGTGGAATAAGTGAAGAATAGAGAGAAATCGGCCTTTCCGCCGACCCGTTGTTATCCATCCTAGGCCTTTCAGAAAACCTTGGCGCAGGACCGATCGATTTGAAAAATGAAATCATCATGTGACCGGCTATCAGTGTGATAAATATAGCGACAATAATAACGAGGACAGAAGAAGCGGCTTAGACTTGGATCAGAAATGCTGAGAACATCGTATCTGCTGGTCATTCATGTATCGTGCCGATGCAATCAATTATAGCTTATTCCTTATCTCGCTCATAAATGCGTGGTTCCGGACTCTCAATTCGACCTTGGGATGAACGAACGTGATTTTGGCTCTGTGAACAACCAAAGAACAATTAGAACTTGACTTGTATCTGATCTAGCCTGAGCCAACGCCTCGCGACAACAGTCGGATATAACTAAAAAGACCAGCAACAAAGTACTGACGCATTCGCCGGCGAAGATACTATCAGTAATGCAATAAGTTCCGTTGTATTCAGTCATCGACAGCTGCTGACGCATGAGACATTGTTGGAAATGTGCCAGCGCGGGCCGCAATGGGTGAATGGTTGAGTATTTATCGGATCATTTAGGATGCATAAAATGCACACTGATGGGTAAGTACCGACAAAAATCTTCATGCTTCAAGGAACAGAAATATCATATGACTTGGACAGTCAGCAGGGCGAAAGATGGAGAGAAAACTTGACAGAAATATCATAATGAGACGAGAACCTGGAAAGAAGCATTTATCGGCCCGGGGGTGGTAGAAAGGAAGAAGTCGCTGGACAAAAGGTAAACTTACAAAAAGGCCTACGAAAGGTCAAAAATTGCCCTCTGCAAGGCTCGAACTTGCGACCTCAGGATTACATGGTGAAAACCACTCATACTACTATGAGACCTGCGCTCTAGCCAACTGAGCCAAGAAGGCACTAGACATATTGCTACATAACACAATATAGCCAGGCTTACCCTTGCAAGCAATGAATGAATGACTTGTTTCGCAACCCCGCGGCTTGTACCTTTGCCTAAACCACCACAGAACATTCAGGCTACTTGACGACCATTGTGCCCTTTGTGGAGCACCTCTTTCATGATGATGAATGATGAGTTCACGCAACTGGTCGTCCCACAACCACCCCAGATCTCAATGAATTCTACTGCAAAGGAGTGTCCTTCAGATGGCTTCAACGTGCGTTTCATGCTTCATAGTGGATTTCAGTTCCTGAAACGCGATCAGTACCCAAAATTTCGCCAATTGAACAAGCAAGAGCGCGTCAAACTCTCTACGAAGCCGTATCAACATCATCCCAATACACTTTATACTCTTTTTGCAGTTGCAAACTCAAAAGGATGGTTTGCAGCCGTGACGTTGCAAGACGATGGTACACATTGTACGTTATCATTCTTGGCTTCGACATGCCGTAATTGAACAGTACCACAGCCTTGGTCTTTTCACCACTAGCTGATCTACGCGCCGCCTTCAAGAATGTCAAAAATAGTCTTGGAGCCTTCACACCTCAACGAATAATACGGGTCGACTCTCAAAAACCTACGATCATTTCATTTGCCAACAATGATACACGTTTATTCGTCGCATTTGAGGGCGGAGAACTTCTTGTTTACGACACCGCGGCACTCTTCACATCTGGTAATAACTCAGTGGATCTTATCCATGCACTACCTTCGACGAGAGGCCCAATACGCGTCCTAGTGCCAAATCCTGGTCCAGAACCAAATCTTCTTGAGTTTATTGCGGCGGTGTACTCGGATAACGCAGTTGTCTTGTATAATATGAAGCTAGAAGTTGCGGGAGGATGGAGTTCTGCATCGGGCAACGCGCCGGTTGCAGGTAAGTCTCATGTTCTGCGTATTTGACATAACTCATGATTCGTAGTTGCTTGGTCCCCGAAGGGAAAGCACATCGCGATTGGTCTGCAGAGCGGCGACATTCTAACATATCCGTTGACCAATAGGCGCTCGGTACACAAACATATTCCGCCGACAAACCAAGGACCTCTTGCTTCGCTCGATTGGCTAACGCCAGGTCATACATTCAGGACAACTTATGGAGGACCAGGGACAGATCCTGTACAGCACATTATATGTGTAGAGTCTAAGACACCGACAGCGACATATTATTCGCCCAACTTCCCCTTCCCGGCCTTAGACCGCTCTAATCAATCATACATCCTTGCGTTGCAAAAGTGGGATGAAGATGCAGGGACGACTGAGTCCAAGTCTCTCGTAGTGGTGGCTGACAGGGCATCGATCGACATTGAGATCTTGGGTAGCATCGGAACCCAGTGGTATCAAGAATCGCAGGAAAACCCTGTTTCTCTTCCACTGAATGATGACCAGGGGGATACGCTTCTTTTGGGCTTGGCTGTTGACTTGACGGACGAGCAGATGGCGGAACCCGTCATGTATGCGTACCTCGACGATGGGACGGTTCAAGCGTGGCATTTGGAACACTCAAAAACGTATCCTGGGTTGATCACGTCTAAAACTGTGGCCTCGGCTGCACCGGCCGCAGCGCTATCAACGTTTGGTCAGCCGGCCCCAGCAATCTCCGTACCTTCGCAGACGCCGTCTACCTTTGGACAGCTTTCTACGTTTGGCCAAACAAGCGCCCCTACATCGGCTTTTGGACAGCCCTCTACATTTGGCGCACAAGTCACTCCGGCATTTGGGACATCTGGGTTGACCTCCGCGTTTGTTCAGCCGTCGGCTTTTGGATCCGCTCCGTCGTCTTCGTTCGGTACACCGCCAGCCTTTGGGCAGACGTCACAGCCGACGAGTGCATTTAGCAATCTACAAACACAAACTTCACCATTTGGACACCCAGCGAGTCCATCGGCGTTCGCAGCTGGCTCGGGCGCGTTTGGTAGTGGTTCATCAGGTGCGTTTGGTAGTGGTTCATCAGGTACGTTTGGTGGGGGTTCATCAGGTGCGTTTGGCGGGGGAAGCTCGTCTGGTGGCGCTTTTAGTGGTGGTACTTTCGGGGGAAACACGACAACTACTAATGTGTTTGGAGCGGCGGCGCCCTCGAATACCTTTGGAGGAGGGGGTAACTCGTTCTCGGCTCTCGCGAACACCCCTTCGGTTCATAATGTCTTCGGACAGGGGAGCTTCGGAACGTCGAGTTCATCATCGAGTTCTGCACCCGCTCCCGAGATGGTGCGTGAAGAATCGATGTCGGATGATACTCCCTCTCTCGGGGGAATGGAACTGGGCGCACCCAACGATTCGTCGCAGCCCGCCAAATCTGGAGGAATCTTCGGATCGTTCACAACCAGCGCTACACCTTCAACGGCTCAGCCATCTTCATCTGGTGTCATAAAGCCCGCATCAGGCGCTTTCAGCAACTTTACAACAAGTACAACTACTACCGAGCAAAAACAGGCTACAGAGCAAGTGCCTGCTTCGGCCTTAGGTACCACGATTAAACCTGTCTCGGGGTTCGGGCACCCAGCGTTCGGAAGCTCGTCATTCGGACAGCAGCCAGCGTTCGGAAGCTCGTCATTCGGACAACGGCCGGCGTTCGGACAGTCGTCGTTTGGGATGCCAGCTGCTATTCAACCAGCATCTGCTATTGGTGGAGGTTTCGGGGCCTTCGCATCAACACCGGCGTCTTTTACCTCGGCAGCAAAACCATCAGGCAATTCGAGTTCTGGAGGGTTTGGTGCCGCTGCTGCTTCGTCTTCATCTCCGCAGGCGAAAGGTAGCTTTGCTGCTGCTGTATCACCTCCAAATCAAAGTTCGCCGTCTGCGCCTGCTGGGAATGGGGTCTCAGGCGCGGGATCTGCATTTGGAACTTCTGGATTTGGTGGGTCTCCATTTGTGCCGCAACCTGGGGATCGTGCAAAATCGCCATCTGAGAAGGAAGACAAGTTTTTGGCGAGTTCACCAATCAAGACGTCCGCGAAGCTCGCAGAATCCCCGCCGTCATCCCCCGATGCCACGCCACGACTCGGGAAAGCTTCCATTGTTTCTGATAATGATAAGTCTCCAGAACCGTCTACTCACATTGTCTCGACGACTCCAGCTTCGTCGCCTTTTGGTGTAGTTGCGGGACCTACATCAGGAGCTTTTGACAATCTGGTCACAACGCCTTCTGTATTCAAACCGGCTACGGGCTTCGGTGCTTTTGGGAGTAATAAAACTCCCTCTTCGTCCCCTTTTTTCAATGCGAATGCGACAAATCCCACCGCTTCCGGTCTACCAACTGCACTTGCCAGCTCACCAAGCTCAATCGGGCTACCATCAGCTTCGGTATCGCCTGCATTTGGATCGGCCTCGGCGCTTGGGGCTCCGCACTCAGTCTTTCCCAATGTCTCAGCGAGATCACCGACTGCAGTTAGGATACCTACTACTGGAGGATTTGGAGCATTCAGTGGAACACCTACAGGTTTCGGGGACTTTGCAGGGCCGAAGATGCCGTTTAATAAGTTTTTGAAGGTGGGCGACAATACTTCGACAGACCCGGACAAGCCAGGTGTAAGCATGAGTGTGGGAATAGAGAAGCCCGAGCCTGTTTCCGTCTTCCCGGTTCTTAGCAAAGATGCAACATTCACACCTTCAAAGGAGCCGCTGAAGAGAGAAGACACCTCACAGAATTGTATGACTTTTACTTCCTATAAGCAATATCTCTGACCTTTTCCCCCCTTTAGTATCGCTTGACGCAAAAGGCAACGGTGCGGAGAAAGAGGACTTGTCTGACGAACTATCTTTGGGCAATCTTTCGACTGTTTCTGTCGCAAGTTCCTTTACTGAAGTCAGTTTGGAAGAGTCAGATGAGCACGACGTCCATTCTGGCAGTGAAGATGCCGAAACAGACCGAGATGGCTTTTTATCTGATGATCTGGAGGTGGAAGAAGGGGAGATTGAAGATGAAGGAGAATCTGAGTCTGAAGAAGAGCCATCTCAGCTTTCCGATGTACCTGAGGAAGATGAAGAGGAGGAAGAGGAGGAGCTAGAGGAGAAGGAGGAGAAGAAGAAAAAAAGTTACGAAGATACTGTACCCGAGCCAACTGCGGTGCCTTTGCCTCAATCTCGTTCTCCTTCCGTAACTCCGCAACCAGAAGTTCCCGAGGTCAAGGTCACACCCTCACCCCCACCAGAAACTTCCCTGCATGAAGTTCAAAAAGAGAGCACGACGCCTCCAGGGACACCACCGAAAGAAGTCACCCCGCTTCCTATCCGTCCCGTATCTGTCCCGGCACCTTCTACTCCTTCTCCTTCTACAACGCCTTCCACTCCGTTTGCTCTAGGACTGGGCCGTCCCAGCACTCGCCCAAGTCGTAGTTCACCGTTGGCTAGTTCTGCGGTGTCTCTTGCTGACGATGATGAAGCGCTTCCTTCGCTTGCGAAACCTCTTGTATCTCCTCAACCTCGTGTTGCAGCCTTGCCGACAAGGAATGAATCTGATGAAGATGCAGCTTCAAGTTATAAACCGCCTCGACCAAAGACTCCGCCACTTCTTTCTGCCTTTGGTCCGTTAAAATCCCCTGCAACACCTACCACGCTTCAAGTATCTGCCACGCCTCCAGTACCCGTCACGTCTCCAGCACTCGCCACGCCTCCAGCACCCGCCACGCCTCCAGCACCCGCCACGCCTCCAGCACCCGCCACGCCTCCAGCACCCGCCACGCCTCCAGCACCCGTTACGCCTCCAACACCTGTCACGCCCACTATCACCGCCACGAAGACCTCTCTGATGACCCCTGCGACGCCTGCACCACTTTCAGCTCCAGGCGCCTTTGGTAAATGTAAGCTCTTTGATTGAAATCGCATTTAAATATTGAATTCTATTCATCTCCAGCAAACATGATACCTCAAATTCCACCTGGCGTGGCGTCCCTTTCGACTGGTTCTGCTCTCTTCGGAAATCTTCAAGATAAAACAGCGGAGACACCCACTAGTCAGCCGTCAACACCCAATCAAGCACCGGGTCCGGTTGCAGCTCCAAGTGCACCGTCAAATTTCTTTGGCAACACTTTTGCCCTCCCAGGCGCTGCAGACAAAGGAAAGAGTAAGGAAGTTAATTTGTCGTCAGGTTCGCTCTTCCCGAGTAAGAAAGTGAATGCCTTGACTCCAGCTGCAATGCCTCTTCCGGTCGATTTGGGGAGCAAAAGCGCATCTGCGGTGACTCTCGCTCCTGCCTCAGTCACGCCGCCGCCTTTGAAACTTTCGGATTTTAGCCTCAAACCTCCTGCACCATCCGTAATTACTTCATCATTCAGCCCGTCTTCTCCTTCGCTCGCTACATCCGCTGCCGTTCCTGTGACTTCAAATCTTTCCGGTTTCGGTCTCAACCATCCTGCACCACCTGCAATTAGTCCTTCACTCAGCCCATCTGCTCCTCCACTGTCTGCACCTGCTGCTGTTGCTGCAAGTCTGGTCAAGCGTCCTGTCAACATTCCTGCCGAGGCTGGTCTGCAGCGCGAATGTATGCTTGTCTATACCACTGTGAATGAAGATCTTGCTGCTGTGAGTTTCCCGTCTTTCTATCTTATGCTTGATGCTAATACATTTGTAGCTCGGAGTCTTCGCGGAGCAACGTACAAAAGGCTTAGCGACACTTCAGGCGCGTGGCAATATGCCACGTACGCGGGTAGATCTTGCTAATCCCCAGAATTGGTCACCTGCATCCTCGTTGCACTTTGGAAGGATCCTCGTGCAATTCGAAAAGGACTTGGACGAACTGCGTGATATACGGTTAGCCCAGCATACACAATTGAAGGAGATTCAGAGTAATGTTCTCAAAGGTTTGTGGTATCTAATGTAGATTACTTGACGTGATCGGTCTCATCATGCTCATTTCACTAGCCAAAACTCGGAAGGAAGAGATCGGTCGCTTTAACCGTGCCAAGGACGACAAGGAGTTTGCAAAGATGCTGAGGGCGCGCTCACTTGGTCCTGAGCACCTCGAAACTCAGGTGCAGCTTCGCCGTGCTATAAGAGTATGCTCGCTTTCTTTCTTGAGCTCGCGTTGCTTTATAACGGAAATATATAGATGATACGAGACCGGGTTCAGACGCTCGAGGATCATCTAAAGGGATCAAAGAAGAAGCTGACACAGGTGAAGACGGGTCGACCTTCCATACGGTCAGTATCTCAGTTAATTGATGCTACTTGCTGATTGCCTTCTACCTCTTAAAAAGACCGCCATCATTGGACTCCATTAACCGCACATATCGCAATATTGATCTTGCTTTGAATCAGCAGGCGGCTCAACTTGCACTGCTGAAAAAACGCTTTACCAAACTCCGTTCTTCTCCCCAATTACCGACCTCGGGTCCATCGTCATCGCCTGCCTACCCGAAGCGCGATCCTCGTCTCCCCTCACCCCAGTCCAATCGTTGCTCCACAGTAACGCCCGATGTCGCCGTGACTACCGCCGCTGCTCTCAATGCGGAGCGTGCAGCGCATCGCCTGAAACGTGCGCTATTACAGGTGCGATCGGCGCCACTGCTCAACACCGCAGCATCATTTGCCCCTGCTCCGCTGTTATCATCTGACACGCCACAGAAAGAAGTGAGGCCTGTTTGGACACCACCTGAGCGGCGTGGGGCGACTGGTGGGAAGAAACATGGTGTCATACCATTTGGCAAAAAGACGGGTAGCCCCGGAACGTACGGCGCCTATAGCGGCAGCGGCAGCGGTTCAACTGCGCCGTCATTTGATTGGGGTCCATTGCCGAGTTTCGACTATGAGAAGAAGGGGGAAAGTTTTACAATGGTGGAGGCGGTGAAGCTTACGCCCCCGAGAAGGTGATTATAGCGGTAGTATCATTTGTATCTTTATAACTGTAGGTTCGGCGTACCTATCTGGAATATACATGTTCAGTATTTCCTTGCGCCATTTGGGAAAGCGGTGGACTAAGACCGAAGAAAGACACGGGCTGACGTAATGAGGTATGACACAGACATTGTGTTTGAAAATAACAGCAAGTGCTAAGATTTCCTTGACAGAAGCAAAAGCATGGACACAACTGAACAGGCCGTCGCGCGTCAGACTAATAATGAATCTACATGAGCTGGTGAACGGAGGGATTCCGGGTCTCAGACTCTGTGCCGAGGGCGACTCTCGGTAAAACTGATCATCATATATCTTTGATATGTAATCGGCCAGCCGAGCTGCGGAGAGAAACAAAAGAAAAGACCAGCTCGCTGTCTCCCAGGCCTGTAAGACTTTCCTTTGTACCTCTTTCCACTGGCCGTCACTGTACAACGATCTTCATTCTCATTTTTTATTCGACGCATATCGACTATGCTTGCCCGCACGCTAACTCTATCTGCTATCCTTTCGCTTGCTGCAGCCCAGTAAGCCTTTCCAGCCATACTGACCGATTGAATCATTGAGCTTCTGTTCTGCAGAGTTTCGATCTCCAGCTCTTGCCAAGCAGCTCTTGTCGCCATTGGAACCTCTTCTGATGTAAACGAGTGTCTAGCGCCCACACCTCTCCTCCCCATCTTTACGGACCCCAACCAATCCATTGTCGACCCCGTCAACCAGTGGCTGTCGGGTCTCTGCAGCGCTCCCGCGTGCTCTAACACGACT
This sequence comes from Termitomyces sp. DKA19, assembly GCA_018851325.1. NCBI lineage: Eukaryota > Fungi > Basidiomycota > Agaricomycetes > Agaricales > Lyophyllaceae > Termitomyces > Termitomyces sp. DKA19. The sequence goes on along the minus strand of JABCKS010025183.1, from coordinate 4,276 downwards.
CTTGCAGCGGTTGTTGCTAACCTCACAAGCGGATGCAGCGCTGAGTTACAGTCTTTCGGGCTTACAAGCTCCGACAATCCCGCTGTAACAGCACTTGTCCAACAATACTACCCTACTGTGCGCAAAGCTGTCTGCTTGAAGGAGTGCGTAACATGTGTTACTTCTTAATTGATTTTCACGTCCCAAACAACACTCCACTGTAGTGGCAACACAAACTGCATCACCGAGATGCTCACGAATGCGCAAAGCGTCTTTGGTACGCTTTCGCTCAGCAACATCGTTACACTCGCTTCCTCCGACATCGATACCTCTCTCCCCACCAACATTACTTGCTCGAATTGCGCCAAGGCAATTTATAATACAGTCAACACTGATGTTCCTGGTCTCGTAGACTCGGGAAGTGCTCAGAAAACTTGCGGTGCCTCCTTCACTGGTAGGAATCCATCAAATTATGCTATTTGGCTTTCATTGATTTCTTTGCAGATGGAACGACCCCGGCTGGCATTTCCCAAAGCGCCTCCGATGTTACTCAGCCGGCTAATAATACTACGACGGCATCGGGCAATGGTGCCACACAACTTTCCTTCGGTGCCCTCTCCGGTGTTTCCGTTATTGCTGCCTTCGCGCTCCTCCTGTGAAGCGCCCACATCAGCGGACTGCCCTTAAGTGACATGGTCACTCGATAGTCTCTATCTGGACAGTGCTACTACTCACTAGATGTGTTTATCTAAATTATATTCTTGGTGACTCCTTTTGGTTGAGTCGGATTCTGTAGCCTTGCTATCTTAACAATAATCAGCATTGCTACTTGGTACAATTACGCGCCTCGTGCTTTCAATATAGTACCCAAGAAGTCTTATCATTGGAGAGAGCCTGGTCACGGTTCAGAGTGCTTGAATGGCTTGATGGTATAGTACCCAAGAAGTCTTATCATTGGAGAGAGCCTGGTCACGGTTCAGAGTGCTTGAATGGCTTGATGGAGACCAGTCAAGACATTTACGTCCCTCCTTGTTCTCGTACGAGCAAATTGGTGTTCGCATTACCATCAAGGGTCTCTCACCCTCTGCGAGTTGATCCTGAGAGCGACCGCGACATGACAAAGAAATACCTGGTACACGATTACTCTGCGTCGCCAGACGCTTTGATCTGCTTTCACAAAGTACCGCGGTTCGCTCCCCTCCCGAACGCATCTCGGTCTATTCTCTCTCAAAGGTTCGTTTGCATACTCAGTCGAATCTCAATCTAGTTCATCGATCGTTTTGTTAAAGTGACGGAGAAAGATTTTGACTACAAAAGGGAAAGGAAAGGGAGGTGATGGATGGTTCCATCGAGACTAGAGTCGACTTTGGTGAATCTTGGGATGACCATCGTGCCGTGGACTCTGTGTTTTAAGAGCTGACGAAGGTACAGAGTGTATGAGATGAGATTAAGACACAGAGTTTTTTTTGGTTTTTACAACTTGGAAGAACTTGATCGGACTTGCGCTGGTATCGATAGATGCTGAGACAAGATGCAAGGGTTGTACGGGTCAGTGGTAGCGGTCTCTGCCTAGAGGCGAATCCTACCAACCGGATCCAGAGGGTGTTGGTGAGACACACTGCGGGCGCCGGAAGTTGTTTCCCTTGGAAAAAAGTAAAAAGAAACATGTTATGCCATTCCCAATGCACATATTTCAGGGGGAAAGATGCATTAGACAATGGAAAAATGACTTTTTCCGAAACAAAAAGCTGACAAAGAAATGGCATGACATGTTTCTTTTTCCCTTTTTCCAAGGGAAACAATTTCCGGCGCCCACAGTGACGATGACTCGAACAGCGGTCGAGAGAAGATGATGGAGAAAATTACCGCACGGAGACGGAGGCGGAAAATGAAACAGTGCTAGGCCTGCATTAAAGCCGCGTGCACGAGGCCTCTGTCAAGTGTCATCATAGAATTCGTCACACCCGTCACATTGCAACTCGTGCCTTTAGCTCCATGTTCGAACCCGTGCGAGGCGGTACTCGCGGTGGCCAAGCAGAATTCAAATGGTCTGACGTGTCTGCAGACAAAGATCGCGAAGTAATAGACTTTCAATCTCCGTTCTATATTCTACGGTGCTAAAGCAATTTATAGCACTACCTTGGACACAGTATAAACGCACCGACCGGTCGGTGGCAGAAAAACAAAGATGTTCATTGGTATAGCCGTGAAGGAAAGCAGTTACAATCAGAGCGCGATGAGGAAATTCGGAAAATAAAAGAACTTGAGGCAGATGCACTTGCTGTTGCCCTGTGAGTTTCGTCCTCATCAAGCTTGGAGAATGTTTGGTTGATGAGGTCGACAGAGGATTTGAGCCAGCCAAAAAGACGGCTGTACCGTCGGGTAGCCCAACTGCTGCAGCCACAAGCCCGGGCGGTCCCGCCTCGCCCATACGAGCGAAACAGAAGGCGATCGAGGATGCGGAAGCGAAAGCGAAAGCCCGTGAGAAGGAGGAGAAGCGAATGCGGAAGGATGCAAGGCGGGAGGAAAAGAGAGCGAGAAAGGAAGCACGGAGGTTGAGGGATAGGTCGCGGTCGCCGATTTCACGAAGAAGAGATACGGAGAGGGAGAGGGAGTTTTATGATGAGGGGGAAAGGTCACTTAGGAGGGAGAGTGATGGCGGCTATAGAGAGCGAAGGGACAGATCGCGGTCACCACCGCGTATTGAGGCTCCCCGGGGACGATCCCGATCTTTTGAGCGAGCGTATGAATACGAGCAGGACAAACGACGTGAATACGGAAAAACGGAGGATAGGCACAGAGAACGTCCCGGAAATCGAGACTCGACTCGGTTGGATAACGATTATGATAAAGATAAGCGTGAATGGGAACGAGAACGAGACCGTCGGCGGTGGGACACCAATGACTCTCGCAGGCATTGATCTGGGGAGAAGGATTGGGGTCGGGGCATGAGTAGAGGGGCGGTGTATGGCTGACATTTTGTGGCAACTGCCTTTCTCTTCTGCGCACCTCTTCCGCATCTAGACATCGTTTCATAACGTGGCGAAAGAGGGTCTGTAGCCTCTATGTAAGCTGTCCTCCATCTCTGGGGGCATCCCACAACACAACAATTAATTATGTTTTGATATGATTCAGTGGACTATATGATACACCATTAGGATCATGGTATATGACGTTGTCAAGTTCACAGGAACATGAGGACGACTTTTTCTGTGATAGTAATTGCTGATCAAGATAATCTTGAGACCCTCAGATTGTTGATTGCGATATAACTCTACGGCCTTTTGCCTTGTGGGGCATCATCCAGCATCACTATGTCCATGCACACAACTCTGATAGACACAATGGTCATGCTTGGGAGGTTTGAGCAATATATAAAATCGAAATTGTGCTTCCCAATGGGAGAGGCCCCTAGCCACCCATCGACCAAGGAGATCCATTGGAGAACCATGTCTATCTTTGAAATTCCCTAGTAGTGCCGAAAGAAGATTTTGAGATGCCTGGCAGGGTGACACCAGGCCATGTCGAGACTCGGCCCGGTACTACATATGTAGATATGTAGTACCAATTTATCTTGTGATACTTGAGCCATGAGAGTAATAGTTCTCGTGTTCTGTCGACCCTCAAGGGTCGCCAGCCTCGACAGAGCTCAACAGCCTTTGTTCCTGATGGGTGCAGTCGGGTGTGCTGTCACGAGCTCCATTGATCGCTACATACGCGTACACAAGGACAAATAGCATGTCATGGGCTGGCACAGTTCGGGCCTACAACGGACTTGTGGCTGACCAGGTACAAGTTCGACTGTTCCATTGTTTTATCGAACAATTGCTAATCCTCAGGACACACAGATATTTTCTTCCCGATTCAGGCTGATATGGCCAGTGGCCAAGCGAGTTGAAGGTCCGCCGCAACTTGGATTTGACATAAAAAGCCGAAAGGATTAGAACTGTTCGTAAGTTCTTCACGTCATGTCGCACTCGTTCTCTGGCACTGGCGGCTCGTTTTCTGGCACTGGCGGCTCATTCTCTGGCACTGGCAGTCCAGGCTCACCCATCAAGTTTTCAGTAAAGAGCGGACTTGAGGCTCAGCCTCCTCAGCTGAGTTCCCTTAGGCAACAAATGAGCACTTTCATGGGGAAGGTTATATTGGGCCCGATGCCCGTGAAACAGTTCTTGGATGAATTTCTGCCCAAGACATCGCGTAAAACACCCAAGTTTACAAAAAATCTGTTCGCTCATGCCATACCTGAGAACATCAAGGAGAATGAAATGTACGAACCTTTCGTAAGTCGACCTCG